>ML661955.1:5777982-5881405 GCA_007570785.1 Antilocapra americana
ACATGTTAATTATCATATGTCTAATCAATCGCCAGCCCAGGATTGATGCTCGGGGCTGGTGCAAGGAGATTTCCCGGGGGGAGGGAGGGGAGAGGGGGGTTCTGGAGGGGAAGCATATGTAAACCCATGGTGATATCATGACATTGTATGGCAAAAAACAATAAAAAAAAAAAAGGCAATGCCAAAGAAAGCTCAGACTACAACACAACTGCACTCATCACACACACTGGCAAAGTAATGCTCAGAATTCTCCAAGCCAGGCTTCAGCAATACATGAACCATGAACTTCCAGATGTTCAAGCTGGTTTTAGAAAAGGCAGAGGAACTAGAGATCAAATTGCCAACATACGCTGGATCATCGAAAAGGCAAGAGAGTTCCAGAAAAACATCTATTTCTGTTTTATTGACTATGCCAAAGTCTTTGACTGTATGGATCACAATAAACTGTGGAAAATTCTTCAAGAGATGGGAATAACCTGCCTCTTGAGAAACCTGTATGCAGGTCAAGAAGCAACAGTTAGAACTGGACATGGAACAATAGACTGGTTCCAAATCAGGAAAGGAGTACGTGAAGGCTGTCTATTGTCACCCTGCTTATTTAATTTATATACATCATGAGAAATACTGGGGTGGGTGAAACACAAGCTGGAATCAAGATTGCTGGGAGAAATACCAATAACCTCAAATATGCAGATGACACCACCCTTATGGCAGAAAATGAAGAATACTTAAAGAGCCTCTTGATGTAAGTGAAAGAGGAGAGTGAAAAAGTTGGCTTAAAGCTCAACATTCAGAAAACTAAGGTCATGGCATCCGGTCCCATCACTTCATAGCAAACGGATGGGGGAAATAATGGAAACAGTGACAGACTTTATTTTGGGGGGGCTTCAAAATCACTGCAGTTGGTGACTGCAGCCATGAAATTAAAAGACGCTTACTCCTTGGAAGAAAAGCTATGACCAACCTAGACAGCAGGTTAAAAATCAGAGACATTACTTTGCCATCAAAGGTCCATCTAGTCAAGACTATGATGTTTCCAGTAGTCATGTATGGATGTGAGAGCTGGTCTGTAAAGAAAGCTTAGTGCCAAAGGATTGGTGCTTTTGAACTGTGGTGTTGGAGAATAGTCTTGAGAGTCCCTTGGACTGTAAGGAGATCCAATGAGTCCATCTTAAAGGAGACCAGTCCTGGGTGTTCATTGGAAGGACTGATGTTGAAGCTGAAACTCCAATACTTTGGCCACCTGATGTGAAGAACTGACTCCTTTGAAAAGACCCTGATTCTGGGAAAGATTGAGGGCAGGAGGAGAAGGGGATGACAGAGGATGAGATGGTTGGATGGCATCACCAACTCAATGGACATGAATTTGAGTAAATTCTGGGAGTTGGTTATGGATAGGAAGGCCTGGTGTGTTACAGTCCATGGGGTCGCAAATAGTGGGACACAACTGAGTGACTGAATTGATACTCAAATAGAGGGGGTTATACAAAGGCATGAACACCACGAAGTAGAGGTCGTTGGATGTCTAGTAGAAATCATCTTTCTGAGCTTGTTTTTAAGTCCTAAGATATTCTTTGCTTTACAAAAATTATTTATATTTAAACTTCCCCTTAAGTAAAACCAAACATTCTATCTGTGTTTAGCATCTCTCATGAACTTTTCTTTATTGTAAATTTTTAGGAAAGAATTTGAGAGAAGTTACATGCAACTTTAAAACAGGCAGTTCAAAGATTGAAAGATGTAGTTCTGTTTGTATGTGTGTATGTATGTGGATATATATGCATAGACATATATATATATAAAGCAATATTAAAATGTTCTTTTATGCTGATTGCAATTTTTAAAATATAAGAATAAAATAAAGAGGGTGACAAATAACAGGGATAAGCAGCATCTGGCACAATGTCCGTTACTTTTATACAAGTATTATTTGCAAAGATTTCTATAATATGCAATTTGGATGAGAACCAAAAGAAATATCTTTGTGGGCCCTTGATCCATGCTATGTGAGCATCTGTTCCCTTCTAAGTAATATCTAATTAATGTTCAGAATTATCTAAGAATGGTTACTGACTATATACTAGGAACAGAGTCCAGTTCTTCATTTTGGTGAATAGTTGCTAAAGTTTCTTTTTTTTTAATGCCCGAAATACCTGAAGCTCCAAGGCCCTAATGGGGAAAGGCAGGATGGATAGACAGCAGGTCACTTGAACAAGGCCCTAGGGTCCTAGAGACCTCACTTCAAAAGTCTCCTCTTGTGCTGGAGGTTCTTGGGCAAATGGGCTCGTCTGAAACAATACCCACCCACCTGAGAGGGCAACTGTGAGAAGAGGCAAGGTAGTCAGGTGTTCAGGCTCCAGGTGCTCAGTCTATGTCTGAAAGCCAGACTGGGTTCATCTCCTGGCTTTATGGGCTAGCCCTTAACTTCTCTTCTCTGCTTCACCATCTGAGAAGTGGCCACATGATGGCACCTACCTCACTACTGTTGGAAGAATTAAGTGCATTAATATGTGCAAAGCTCTTGGGATACTTGGGCATTTCAGAAGTGTTAAGACAAGGGCGAGCCAAGGACAAATGAAGTCATTTGTGTAAAAGCCCTATCCCAGCACCTGGCATAAGGTAAGAAAATGAATACATTAGTCTCAATTTTAAAACATTTAATTTCTTCATCTATAATATGGGGGTATTAATGCCTATCTTGTAGAGTTCTATTTTTTCTGGGTAGTAGAAATTTTTAAACATGTTTTATTGAGGTATAATTTACAGCATTATGTAAATTTCAGGTATACAGCACAGTGATTCTTTTCCAATATAGGTTATTACATAATACTGAGTATAGTTCACTGTGCTATACAGTAGGTCCTTGTTGATTATCTATTTTATATACAGTAGTGTGTATATGTTACACCCAAATTCCTGATTTACCACTCCCTTCCAGCTTTCCCCTTTGGTAACCATAGCTTATTTTTCTGTCTGTGAGTCTGTTTCTATTTTGTAAATAAGTTAATTTGTATCATTTTTTTAGATTCCAGATATAAGTGATATCATATAAGCCTTTGTCTGTATTTCACTTAGTATGATAATCTCTAGGTCAATCCATATAGCTGTAAATGGCATTATTTCATTCTTTTTTTGGCTTAGTATAGAGTTCTCTTATAGAGTTCTTATGAACATAAAAATTATGTGTGTGTGTGTGTGTGTGTGTGTGTGTGTATGAAAGTTGCTCTATCATGTCACACTATCTCTGTGACCCAGGACTATAACCTGCCTAGCTCCTCTGTGCATGGAATTCTCCAGGCAAGAATACTGGAGTGAATTTCCATTTCCTTCTCCAGGGGATATCCCCAACCAGGGATCAAACCTGGGTCTTCTGCATAGGCAAGTGGATTCTTTACCATCTGAGCCACCAAGTAAACCATCTATATGGGTTGAATACATACATGTGTGTGTATATGTGTGTGTGTATATATATATGTATCTAATGGTTTGTGATCCAAACAAAGACTTAGTGAAAATGAAAGGCACTCAGTCATGTCTGACTCTTTGTGACCCCATGGACTACAAACTCCATGGAATTCTCCAGGCCAGAATACTGGAATGGGGTAGCTTATCCCTTCTCCAGGGGAATCTTCCCAACCCAGGGTTTGAACCCAGGTCTCCTGCATTGAAGGCAGATTCTTTACCAACTTGAGATATCAGGGAAGCCCCAAGGACTTAGGAAATGGTAGCTATTATTATTAGGAATATTCACAAACAATTACAGAGCTGTCAATACGTGGGAGCTGGGGATGTCAAATAATTCAGTGCAAAACCTCTCTCCAACCAGGAGGTAAATCTTTCAGTTCTAAGGGGTGTTGTGCTCCGAGATGACTAAAAGATTTCCTTTAAGCTTGGGTAGTTCTTTCTGTAGTTCCTTTGGGGCGGCATATGTAAAGGGAATTGTAAGTCTGAGAATGGTTTCTGCTTGGTATTTTAATTGGCATATTAAGTTTCTTATCTACGTCTTTTTTGTGTTTTTAATAATATCCCTTTGTGGTTGCAGAGTGAGTGCAAAAAGAATGCATTCGAAGGAGCTAGTAATGTCCACACGCTGTGAGCCTGGAGCTCTGGGATCATTGGGTTCCAGACAGAGGGGCTGGCTGTCAACTCTGTGAACTGTTTCTGGAGGGCCTGGCTCATGGTGTGATGAGAAGAAAAGGCTCGGGGGCACCCAAAGAAAGGCCTGTTGAATTTCTTTTGTCTGCTTTCTCAAGAACTGCCACTGTGCCTTAGCCCCTCTCTTGAGAACCCCACTTAAGAACGCTTGATGTCTCGGACTTCTCTTTCCAGGCAGAGAGGGATATTTCGTAGGTAGCACCAGCTTGGGTAGAAAAGAATGCATTTCTCAAAAACATAACCCTGTCTATGACCCTGCTAATGATAACCACAAACCAAGGGGAAAGAAAAGCATTTTAAAGCTAGTTCTGGGAAGCAGATTGCCCCCTGACCTCCTCCCCAGAGTCAGAGCTCTGAGTATCAGACTGAAGGCAAACATACCACAAAACAAGACAGTGGGAGACACCACTTCATGGCTAATTGGCTTTAAGAACACAGAATAAAGGAAAAATATATAAACAACTCTTGAGCTTTGAAAATAAATACTACTAAGGACCATGGATTGCTCGTATAATTTCTTTTTTATTAGAAATACCAAACCCCATGACCATCTCTGTCCCACCCCAATGTAGAGTTCATTAGGGGTGTATCATCTCTGATGATAATCTTCAACTATATTTGAAGTTTTATTTGTTTTTTTGGTCGCTCTTTCATTTCTTCTTACCTGGAAGCTTCAGAGAATTCTCGTCAGAGTTCACTTGGCAATATTTTATGGATCTTAAATCAAGTGAATTTCACAGAAGTCCTAACTTTCATCACCTTTCAAATGGTATTAACTCAGCTTTAAACTCCTAAGAGGATCTCAAAGGGTAAGTTCCTCGTATCTGTTATCAACTCCCTGTTTGGGAATTAGTCCTGTGTTTTCATGTGGGATAGAAACATATCCGGATAATTCTCCTGAGCTTCACTTGTTGAGATTTGACGTTTGTCCTATCACTTAATTATGGCTTAGCTCCCAGAAAGCTTTGCTGTCACCTCCGAGACAGCTGCTTGCCCCTACCCCACAGCACACACACTCAGTCCAGTTCAAACCCACCCTTTGGCTAAAATAACAAAAATAAAACAAAAAACAAAGCTACTGACAAAATACAAAGTGGAAACCCTTCAACTTGAAAGGCTCTCTCAGCTTTGTGTGGCTTGGAGCTGTTAGCCACAGAGAGATCAAAAGATTGGATTTGGGTTTTTCTGTCTTGGCGTGGTAGGGCTTCCAAATGCCTGTCCCACCCTACCTCCTGGGTTCTCCCTCCAACCCAGCATTTTAGCTTTCCTCACTGTCACTTTGTCTTACTGAATCCCAGAAGTACCTTTTTCTAGGGAGCCTTATGCTACCTTAAATTTCTGCCAAAACAGAAGCTGTCTCTTTAAACAGCTTAGAACTTTAAAACTTCACAGTTGTGTGTAGAAAGAGAACTGGAATTAGTGGCAAAGAGCTTTTCTGTGTGTATTTCCTCATGTGAGATTTGCAACCTGAAAAGATCATTCTTCCATGTTATAATCCTTGTTCTACTATCATCGAGGGTTTTCTCTCTGTGCAAAGTAACCAGCTGAGTGGTACCCAGTAAATGGGTACCAGGTGCTGGGAAATGGATAAGAATGAGCTCTTTGTGGGGTGAGGGGATGTTCTTATTTGTAGCATTTGCCGATTTCCTTGATTTATATATGCCCAGCTTGATTGATTTCAAGATACCAAAGTGAAGACACTGAGCAAAGATTTGGGAAGAAATACACACCACCAGCTCCACCGGCAGTGTGAGTCTGCTCCAGGACAGGACTGCGGGGAGGGCTGGGGAAGGTTGGTAGAGCAAGCAGTACTTGAGCTTGAATCTAGAAAGAAGAGTAGGCATTTTCTGAATGGATAGAGACAAGGGAGAAGAAGGCAAGAGGCAAGAAATTGTAGCAAAGAGTATGCTATCAACACCGAGCTCACTCTGCTCTCTGCATGACAGACCAATAAATTGAGGTGTCGAGGCCAGGAAGATGACTTTATTCCCAAAACTGGTTTCTCAGATGGCACTAGTGGTAAAGAATCTGCCTGCCAATGCAGGAGACACAAGAGGCATGGGTTTGATCCCTGGATCGGGAAGATGCCTGAGAGTAGAAAGTGGCAACTCTCTCCGATATTCTTGCCTGAAAAATTCAGGCAAGAGAAGGAGAGGAGGTGGGGAAGTAAAGTAAAAGATCATTTATCCTGCAAAATAGGAGGAGATGTGTTAATTCCTCCTTTTCTTCAGCCATTCACAGGTGGGAGGATCAGCTCCTTATGAGCTGAACAAAGTCATTTTAGTTTAACAGTCATGCAGAGGGGTAAAGTTCTCTAAGGCAGGCTATTATGCATGATTATAATAATAAAAGCAACCAAAGGCAGAGATTAAAGTCAAAGAAATAGATTTAACATGTAGTCAGAATTGACTCTTCCTTGTTACAGGTGAACTTTGCTGCATTCTAAGTGTTCATGGTGGAGCATGCATGGCAGGGATAGACTGAAGAAAAGACTCCCTCCAGCAGGTCTCTTGGCTCTAGTAACATCCTCCGTCATCTACATAATTCCTGGGATTAAATGTAATCTACAGTCTCCTCTCAAGACTATTAGTTCCAAACAGGACAGAAGATCCTCTCCAACTGGATTCCTTTCAAAAAAAAAGAGTAGTTTCAACTAATCCTTTGGTTACAATAGTCAGTGTCCTAGTGAGAGCCAACATCAATACGTTATTATTACAGAGAGTGATCACACAACAGGGTGCCTCCAAGCCAAGAAAAAGGGAATTTTAGACCGAGAGCCTGTTAAAGGTCATGCTGTGATTTAGCTGCATAGGAAATGGAGAAAGTTTAAAGGGAAAGAGTGATGCATTGATTTGCGTCAAAATAAGAGCTTTGTGTAACAGGAACTATTTCAGAGTGGTCTAATTACCAACTGTCTCCATCACATTAGTTTGCCCTCCAAAACCTGCATTTCTTTGGTTGTATCTAAGGGCAATTCAGAGTACTGCTTCAAGGCAAGATGTTAATGATTCTGAACCTGGGCACTAGTGGGACTCATCACTCTCAGTGAAACCAACAAATATTTATTGAGGGGCGTCTTGGCCCATGATACCAGGTTATCCTTATTCCTGGCACAGCTGCCCAGGGCTCTGAATGCCCTGCTCTCCTCTGCTATTCCTGGATTTTTCAGGAAGAAAAAAGATGCTTCAAGAGATTTCTCATCAACTCTTTCCACTCCTGTCTCTTGACCTACACGGCAGGCTCCAAGGGTTAGAGATGTTCAGACATTATTTTTCTGGCTTCTTTCTCTTTCATGAGGATTTCCTACTCTACTTCTGTAATTCATTTAACTATTGTTTGCATAACTTAACTATATTTAAACATATAATTTAATATAAGTAAATACAAAAATGCTATAAATTTAACTATAGTTTAACTATACTTTGTAACACGGACATGTTCTAGAGACTTTTGGGTAATGGATACTTTAAAATGAACCAGAAAAAGCCATCACAAATCAGGAGCACAAACTGAGTTTCTCCCTTAAGGTCTTTTTTTTTTTTTTTTTTTAATGCCTGCTTTTTTTTTTTAAAACTATGGGAAAAATGCTAATTTTCTTACACAGGAAACTTTAACAATCCAATTTCAGTGAGTAGTAAAAATAGTTTCCTAGTGGGAATTGTTAAAGATATTGAAATAAACCCCCCTGGTAACACCAAATATCAGTTTAAATTATATGGATAAATCAGGACAGTAAAAGTTCTTATGAGAGGTAAAAATAAGAATTTGGAAGTCATATATTACCAAAGTCACCATTTTGTTGCCTGGTCCTAGTGGCCAGCATAGTTCTTTCTATGTTGTTTAAGTAATGTTATACCAGGATAAACATGAGATTAAGTTTAATATTATCTTGCTGCTGCTGTCAACAGACAAACTTTTCAATGCTATTTCCCCTTCAGCTACTAAATTGTTGCTCAGAAAATATCTGATAGCCAAGAATGACCATCATAAAACCTCCTTCCCAAGCACAATGAATAGTATGTTATTGTAAAGAAAAATATATCAATTTATATTAAATAAATAAAATCTTAAATTCTACAAAATTGGCTCCAAAGGAGTTTGAATGAGTGGAAGGCAGCCCCAACTAGAAGCCCAGGCTCCAAGGTCCGGTCTCTTTTTGAGATCATCCTTGTCATCTTGTTTCAATTATTTAAGGCCAAGTGCCATCACACAGCATAGGGAGGAAGTCATTCTCTAGAACTCTAAGCCTCTTCCTATCGCAGGCATGGCCTTGGGCTCATCTCTCCCCATCTCAGTTGTCCTGGAGAAATGGTAGAACCAGTTCTTTTTCTATAATTTATTTCTAATTGCAGGATAATTACTTTACAATGTTGTGTTGGTTTCTGCCAGACATCAACATGAAGCAGTCACAGATATACCTGTTTCCTGCCTCTTGAGCCTCCCTCCCACCTCCCACCCCATCCCACCCCTCTAGGTTGTCACAGAGCACCAGGTTGAGCTCCCTGTGTTATACAGCAACTTCCTATTAGCTATCTATGCTACACATGGTAATCCACAAATTTTAATGCTACTTTCTCAATTTGTCCCACCCTCTCCTGCCTGTGCTGTGTCCATAAGTCTGTTCTCTATGTCTGAGTCTCTGTTCTTGCCCTGCAAATAGGTTCATCAGTACCATTTTTCTGGATTCCATATATATGCATTAATATATGATATTTGTTTTTCTTTTTCTGACTTACTTCACTCTGTGTAATAGACTGTTGTAGAACTAGGTGTTAAGGGAGTTTTCCTTTGGGGCATAACACACAGAGGAGACCATATAGAACAGAACAGTAAGCTGAATCATCAGAGGGCAGCCCTCACTGTTTAACTGAGCTGGTGGGCTACTTAATCCCTCTGAACCTCATTGGAAAAGTGGAGCTCATAATATTAGTATTTACCTTACAGATTGCTTGAAGGATTCAGTGAAATAAGGATAAAGTGCCCAGCACAGAGTAGAATTCAGTCAACTATAGTGGCATTCACTGTACTTCAAAGCTACTCCTAATCCTCTCCAGAATGGAGTTTCTTCCTCTTCCCTCCCAACAACGTTTCCTCCTCTATCCAAAAGGAGAGAGGAGTGACTGGCATTGCCTCTGAGACTAGCATTATCATAGCAGGCCAACTTCAATTGAGGCTGAAGGAGAGGAATACCCCAATGAATAGAGGCTGGACCATTTTTTTGATTGCTGGAAGGAGCTGGCTCTTTGGAGGCCCAAGGTCACTCGGTGGGGCAGGAGGATCTGTCAGTGGACATGAGCTTAGCTCAATAAAGAAGGGCCAGGTCTTATGCTTTGGGAGGACAGGCAGCCCCACCTTTACCAACAAGATGAAAAAACATCCTGTAACTTTTTACCACTTGGCTGGGATGCAGAATTCTTGAATTGTCCAAAACCACCTATGCTACAGGCAGTGTACATTGCTGTTTGTATGTCTGCCTGCTCGTGTTTGCTTTCAGTGTCTTAGCAGATTGGCTCTGGGTTCATGCTGCATGTTGTATTTGGCAAGAGGAGGTGTTTTAATATCCTAGCTTGGCTAGAACTATCTCAATGCAGAGGAGTTCAGCTATTTTGAATAGGATAAAGTATTGCCTCAGGTTCCCACATAATCATTGCATAGAACAGTTCAACTTTAAACTTGAGTTATCTACCTTGGGAAATACTTGCTAAAATAGCCACATCTGGAGTAAGTCCCATAGGTTCCTGGAGCTCTGACCAACTCTTAGGCAAACCATGCGTATCAAAACACACTTGATGACTTATCTGCATTATCATCTGGGAAGCTGAAATCGGTAGAGCATCCTTGTCCTTACCCTAACCTTCCTCTGTATGTGTCTTTAATTCAGCACCTTAAATGGATGAGACCAGTGAAGACTGAACAGTTACCTTATTCCAAGTTTCTATGATTTCTGTTCAATCCAAAAAAAATATGTTCACCCACACAAATGGAGTAAGGCTAAATTTATTCATTCATTCACAAATACTTTATTGCATCCACTTGTACAGATACTTTGTAAGCACTTAGGCTACAGATGTGAATGGCCCAATCTCTGTCCGAAAGACTCACAGTCTAACAGAAGAGGCGATACTCCTGATAAGTAGAGGATATAGATAAGGTGATTGGTCAATTCCACAGGGACTGGAAACCAGGAAAGACTTTGTGGAAAGAGTGACCTTTGTTCAGGATTAAGACTTCAAATCAAGAAGTCTTTCTTGATTTCCAGTCTCCATATACCTGACCACTCCCCACATGAACTCAGGACAATCCTAGCAGCAAATGACAGTCAATCACATTGTGACAACTTTTCTTGCTTGAATTATCCTCATAGACTATTAGAATGACTCTCAAAATTGTTGCAAGTTGTTGCAAGTTAATCAGCCAGTTGTGTCGGACTGTTTGCAACCCCATGGACTGTTGCCCACCAGGCTTCCCTGTCCATGGAATTCTCCAGGCAAGAGTATTGGAGTGGGTTGCCATTTCCTTCTCCAGGGAATCTTCCTGACCCAGGGATCAAACCTGGGTTTACTGCATTGCAGGCAAATTCTTTACCATCAGGGAAGGTCACTAGCTAATTGAAGAGTCACTGCTTTTACAACATGTGTTCATCTCCTTAGTCAGCAAAAGAAACTTTTGATATTTGACAATTTCAACAGTTTTTGTCAATTCTATTAAAGATGCATGCTATCAAACTCTCTAAACGGGGCATCTAGGAAATAGATATATCTGAAACCATGTCCTTTGTTTATAACTCATGTCTTCCCAATAGTGAAAGATTAAAAATTGACTTTTTAAAAGATTTGAGCTTAAGATAAGCTGCATGTGTGTGCACTCAGTTGCTTCAATCACGTCTGATTCTCTTTGTGACCCTATGTATTGTAGCTCATCAGGTTCCTCTGTCCATTGAATTCTCCAAGCAAGAATGCAGGAGTGGGTTGCCATTTCTTCCTCCAGGGGATCTTCCTGACCCAGAGATTGAACCAGTCTTCTGGTCTCCTGCATTGCAGGTGGATTCTTTACTGCTGAGCCACCAGGGAAACCCCAAGATAAACTATCCGATAACAAAGGCAAGGCCACTCCAGTACTCTTGCCTGGAAAATCTCATGGATGGAGGAGCCTGGTAGGCTGCAGTCCATGGGGTTGCTAGGAGTCAGACAGGACTGAAGCGACTAAGCAGCAGCAGCAGCAGCAAAGGCAAGGCGGAAACAGAAGCACTAAAGTCAGTATCAAGTCATTGACAATTAGTATGATTTCAGAGCCACTGTATGTTTGCCCCAAATGTTTCTCATGCCTTTACCTCTCAGTGATGATATCCAAACTTCCACTGGAAGACTTCTTCTTTATCATCAGGTTCGATTCAATTTCTTTTCTATAGCCTTATTTTCTTTAATCCTTTTTTTTTTTTTTTTGGCCATGCTGGCTTTTCATTGCTGTGCACAGGCTTTCTCTAGTTGCAGCGACCATTTGCTACTCTCTAGTTGAGATGCGCGGGCTTCTCATTGCAGTGGGTTCTTTTGTTGTAGAACATGGGCTCTAGGGAGCGGGCTTCAGTAGTTATAGTGCTCAGGTATAGTTGAGTCACCTGGAAAGTCCCATGGGGGAAAAAAGGAATGCAGTTAAGGTGGAAGGAGGGGAGAAAGAGTGAGTAAAATAAAGGTTGAGGGTACTCCAAGCTTTTTTATTTGCAGTTTGCTAAAGGCCAGTCCTGCTCTCAGTTTAGGTGAAAAGAAAGGAAAAATTCACAGATGAAAAATGAGATTCTATACATAAGATTTGTAAGACAGGTGAGTTTGATGGTTTTGATAATTAAGAGTAAGACAGCCCACCCTTATACTCCAGTCTCAGTTTGTAGTGATACAAGAGTTTCTGGTCAAAAATGAATCATATTGCAGTAGGTGACATGAGGATGACATGGCAGGATGTCACCTGGCCCACGGTGCTCTGAGAAAACAGCTGCAGTCACACTTTTCCATCAAGGACATCCAGTGTCATATTTCACTTTTCCTTTTTAAAATTTTTATTGTACATGCTCTTCCTTGTACTTAAATCTGATTGTTGTACAAAGCATCTTACTTCTCAGTCCCCACCCATGGGCCAGTGCAGGCCTGCCAGGAAAGGGATGAGTCAGTGTCTCAAAGCCCCAGGACAGTCACCAGAAGAACCTTCCATTCCTACCTGGGCAGAGTATTTGTGCCTGCAGAGTCATTCACAAGTACAGATTAAACACTCTCTGTGTAGCAACTGGACCTGCCCTGTGACAGATATCAGAAAGTATTAGACACAGTTCTGGTTTTGTTGTGCTTATAATCGTACTGGAGAGATAAGTCACAAATGCATGAAAATGTTGGGCCACAGAAGGATGTAGAGGGGGCTAACTCTCTAAAGAGAACTACAGTCAGTCAGGAAAATGAGAGATGCCTGTAGATGAAGTGGTTAAACTCCATGAGGGTAGGGACAAAATCTAGTGTTCATTGTTGTATCCACAGGGTCTTTAACATAGTGGGTGCTCAAGAAATATTTGTTAAATGAATAAGTAGATAGATGGAGGGATAGAGGAATGGATGGATGGTTGGATGGGTAGATGGTGGATAGATGCTATTGTGAAATACTCCATAAAAGAAGTATTTTTTGAAGATAAGCTAGACTTTTGATTCAGAGGGGAAGGGAGAGGGAAAATCAGAAAAAGTTCCTCTCCTAAAGCTCCCCGTATCATTCAGCAGGATGAGGATGCTGTCTTTCCCAGGTGGCACTAGTGGTAAAGAAACTGCCTGCCAGTGCAGAAGACATGAGAGACACAGGCTCCATAACTGGGTTGGGAATATCCCCTGGAGGAGGGCATGAAGACCCACTCCAGTATTCTTGCCTGGAGAATCCCATGGATAAAGGAGCCTGGCAGGCTATGGAGTCAGACATGAATGAAGTGACTTAGCACACATGCATGCAAGCTAGAGCAAGCATCCAAAGACAGTTGACCATTTCTGAGTCCCGAGCAATGCCACATCTTCAATTTTTATCAACATCAGTGGGGAGTAAGAGCAGAGTCAGATTAGAATCCAAAAAGAGAAAGTGGGATATGGAAAGCAGAGAGGTAGCTTCTTGGTTTGAATACAACCTCAGTGTCACTGGGGGTGCCTCTTCCACCAGCCATTCCTCTGCCTACGGGGCAAGCTCACAGAGAGCCAAGAGTGTCACACCCTGCCTGGGTCCATGGTAAAACTAAAGGAAACAGAATCAACTTGTATCAAGCATAGATTGGGCACAATGGTCAGTGTGAAGACAGGGAGCCAACAGGTTACAACTTTTCCCATGTTTTTCTGCTGGGCCCCATAAGGCTTGGCTTCCAGCGTGCACCCTGAGTTTCTTCCAAGATGAGCTACTTAATTCACATCCAGAGGCTCTTAATACCGAATTAGTTGATTCATCCAAGTATTCAACAATAGTACCAGAACCATAACAAGACATATCTTACTGTCTGCTTTTATGATCTATGGAGGCAGCAAGAGGTATTCAAGTTGAAGGCAGCTGCTGTGTCTTCTGTATTCCCAGCATCTAGCCAGTGCTTGACAAATAGGAATTACTCAGCAAATGTTTGTAGAATGAAGGAGTAAGGCAGATATAGCTCCGTAGTGTGAATCAGCCTTCTGCTAGTCTTTCCCTGCCCTAAATCCTACTGTAAATGACTGAACTTCTGCCATCATTCTGTTCTGTTACTAGGATGAGGGTTCCTGCCTTTATCAGCTCTATCCAGGACTGAACTCCTGTTCTAGGACCCAAGTCTATTATATGTTTTTTTCCTGGATGGCAAGTGTCTGAATTTCTGAAATATTGTCTTCTACAAGTTACCTTTGGCCTCCATTAAGAACAGGCCCTCAATATGGTTTCAAGTCTCAGTGCTCTCCTATTCTCATTCCCTCTTCACTTCTTTAATTTTTATTCCTGCTTCAAAGCTCATCTCAATCATCATCTTCTCTCTGAAGCCTACCCAGAACTGCCTTCCCTTAAGTAATGTGGACATTCCTCCTTTAGGTTCCCATGGCCTCCTGGATGTATCTCTACCTACCACTACCTAGTAAGTTGCATTGCAATCACTCATCCACTCACCTGTCCATGCTCAACTGTGAGCAAACGGAGGACAGGGAATATATGTTCATCTTTGTATCCCCATCATCTAAGATAGTGTCTAGCATAACATTCAATAAAAGTTTTTTTGTATTTTTTTAAAGTGAGTGAATGAATGAATGAGTGGAAGACTTCTTCCTATCAGGATGGTCTGAGCAGAGACCTGTTTTTGCTACCCATCCTGGATGTCAAATGTTGCCTCTGACACTGACTATCCACTTCCCTAAGTCCTGTGGTTCAAGTGCCAGAATCTCTCTTAATGCTCCTCTCACAATGAGTGCTTTGACTAGCCCTATTAAGAATTTTGCACTGCCATGTCCCATGGTAGGACACTTTGTTTAACATTGATCATGGTAGAATCACACAGCTGCACATTGCACTTTTATAATTTCAGCTATGTACTCTCAGCACTACTTATGGCTTTAGAATTTATTGATACACATTTTAAAATACTGTTTGGCTCTTAAATATATGCCATCTATTTCATCTGGCACAAAGAAACACTCATATGTTCCAACAGCAAAGGGAAAACTGTTAGATTTATTTAAAGATGGCACTCTGTTCTGTACTTTATGAAGATTTTAAGGGAATTTTTTCTTTGTCTGTAAAAGGATAGTTTTTGTCTAGAAAAGATTTTTACTTTACACTCTGATTTTATTGTATCTTTGAAAATTTTCCTCTGTATAGTTTAGTATCTCCAAGACAAGGATTTCTTTTTAAATATCATCACAAACCATCATCATACAAGGAAACCCAACAATAATTCCTTCATATTATCAAATACACTTGAATGTCTATACATACATACATACATATATATATAGGTTTGAGGTTTTAATTGGGATCTGAATAAAGGCCATACCTTTCAATTAGCTACTCTCTTAAATTTCTTTTGGGCTTCCCGGGTGGCTCAGTGGTAAAGAGTCCACCTACAATGCAGGAGATGCTGGAGACATGGGGTTCAGTCCTTGGGCTGGGGAGATCCCCTGGAGGAGGTCATGCCAACCCACTCCAGTATCTTTGCTGGGAAAATCACATGGACAGAGGAACCTGGCAGGCTACAGTCCATGGGGTCGCAAGGAGTCGGATATGACAAATGACTGAGCAGCAGCAGCAGCAGCAGCAGCAAATTTCTTTTAATCTGTAGAATCTTACTCCATCGCTTTTTAAAAAATTTTTACCTCGTTGTTTTGTTGTTGTAGAACTATATCGTTTAACTTGTACTTTCCTGCAGTCTGGATTTTGCTAATTGCATCCTCATGGTGTTCTTTAACATGTTACCTTTTTCCCTATGTATCCTTTAAATTGATAGTTAGATCTGGAGGCTTAATTAGATTCAGATTTACTTTTCTTCTTTTTTTTTTTCAAAACCACCTCCCAGGAGGAATTGTGTGTTTCTATCAGGAGGTGCAAAATGTCTCTTTTTTATGACCTCAGCAGCCATTGATGATAGCCATGTAGATCCATTATTTCATTAGGTTTTGCAAATTGGTGACAGTCTAATTCCAGTAAATAATACTATTGAACCTATTTTCATGGAAGGAATGGAGAGGCAGACCTACCGAATGGACTTGTGGTCATACCTTCTTCATGTATTAGATGCAATACTTCTAAAAGGCAGATTTTTCTTCACCTAAAGTTTTTTTTTTTTATCCTAAGCTACAGTTTATTTAGGAATCAGTAATAAATATTCGATTGTTTTATTTCTGTTTTCAGTCATTCTCTAAGATTCTTCAGAGGCAATCAATTAAAAAATGAACTAATGAATTTAAATATATTTGATGCATTTCATTCCACAGTGGTCATTTTCCTTACTGATGCTCAAATTGTTCCCTTTCTACCCAAAGAGAGCCTGTTCAATTGGCCCTCTGCCTTTTTGACATTATCCCACTAGTTGCTGATGGCTATTTTTGTCTTTGGTATGACAAGATGCTTCAGGCTTATCTTGTGCATTCCACCCCCAGATCTGGAATCAGCCTTTTCTCTAAGAAGCTTGATTCCTTTTAGTGGGAAATCATGTTTCTAAGCAAAATTTGGGTCCTATAGGGGCTCAATGATATTGCTTTGCTCACTGCCTCTAAGCCTTTAGGGTGAGCTAGAAAAATCATGATTTTATAGAGATACCTCCAGTTCATATACCATAGTAACACTTAAATATTTAAAATATTTAAATATAAATATAAATGTGTATGTATTAATATATGTATATGTATAAACTGTGTGTGTATCCTCTATTCATAGATAAAAAGATGAATTATTCTACATGCTTTTCTTTATGCCTTTTGTTACTCAATAGTAAATCCTGGGGCTCTCACCATTGTAGTATTGCAATGTATGAAGAGAATTATTGTTCCTTTATACGGATGCATAAGTGTTCCATTCATGGATAGAGCATAATTATTCAAGTAGTCTCCTAGAGATGGATATTTGGTTGGTGTAGGCTCTTGCTACTAATAGGACTACAATGGATTGTTTTGTGAAAATATCTTTTCATTATTTTGCAGGTGTATCTTTGGGAAATATTCCTAGAAGTAGATTGCCAGAATAAAGAACAAATACATAGATAATTTTACTAGATCTTGCCAAATTCCCCTTCATAGGGTTCAACCCTTTATATCTCCACCAGTGATTTCAAGAGAACTTAATTCCCCATAAACTTGCCAATAGATTTTGTTGCTAGTCTTGAATATTTGCCAATCTGATAGATGAGAAATGATATCACAGTGTGGTTTCTCCTGTCATGAGCAGGACTGAGCATTTTCCCATAACACTTAAGAGCTATTTCCATGTTTTTTGTTCGATAGTCTATATCTCTAGCCTATTTTTCTATAGGGTTGCCGGCTCTTTTCTTCTCTATTTTTATATTTTTAATATATATATTAGCCATTAATCTGTGATGTAAGTTGCAAACATTTTTTCTAGTTTATCTCTTGTCTTTTATTTACTTGTGTATTTTTCCATGTGCAATTTTTAAAAATTATGTAATCACATTTGTCACTTTTTTCCCTAATCATATTTAGATTAAGTTTTCACTACTTTCAAATTATTGAAGTAGCCACGTTTTTGGTACTTGTATTTGAATGATCCATTTGGAATTTAACCTAGTGGGCAGTGTAAGGGATACATCCAATTTTATTACTTTTCATGTTGTGATTCAATTATCCTAATGCCATTTAAAAAATATTGATCTTTCTCTGGTGATTTGACATGATGTTTTTATTGTATACCAACCATTCATAAACAATAGGATCTATTTAGTTTTTCTTTTGTTTTATTAGTCTGTCTACTCACACACTAACATAAATCTATTTTAAAGGCTTTATAATATGTTTTAGTGTCCAGTCTAACTAAATTCTCTTTTTCAGGGTTATCCTATCTATTCTTGTTTATTTGTTCTTCAACTGAATTTTCTAACCAAATTGTCTAGGTCTAAAAAATAACCTGAGAGGATTTTATTGGGATTGCATTATACATAAAAAATTAGAGAGAATTAACATCTTTATAAAATTGAGTCTTTCTATATAAGAACATGGTATATTTGCATTTGTTCAGGTCTGCTACTGCTGCTAAGTTGCTTCAGTCATGTGCGACTCTGTGCGACTCCATAGACGTCAGCCCACCAGGCTCCGCCATCCCTGGGATTCTCCAGGCAAGAACACTGGAGTGGGTTGCCATTTCCTTCTCCAATGCATGAAAGTGAAAAGTGAAAGTGAAGTCGCTCAGTCGTGTCCAACTCTTTGTGACCCCATGGACTGCAGCCTACCAGGCTCCTCTGTCTACCTTTGTATAATTAAGAAGAATTTTATAGTTTTTTGACATTCATTGTTAATTTTCTGCCTAAATCTTTCATTTTCTTATCTGTTATCATAAGTGGATTCTGTTCTTCCATTATACCTCAAAATGTTTTTTGTTTATATATATAATATAAAAGCTATTGAATTTATGTTAATTTTATAACATGTTACTCTATTAAATTCTTTTATTATTTTAATACTTTCTACATCGATTTTTTAGGGTTTTCAATAATTATGTTTCCTGAAAATATAGTTTTATTTCTTTCTTACTAATTTTTATGCTTCAATTGCTTTCTCTCTCATCTGATTACATTGATTAGCTATGTTAAATAGTCAAGAACTTAGAACCTAAAACTAATGTAAGAAATGGCAATCCCACTGCTGGGCATATACACCGAGGAAACCAGAATTGAAAGAGCCACGTGTACCCCAATGTTCATCGCTGCATTGTTTACAACAGCCAGGACATGGAAGCAACCTAGATGCCCATCAACTGACGAATGGATAAGAAAGCTGTGGTACATATACACAATGGAATATTACTCAGCATTAAAAAAAAATTCATGTGAAGCAATTCTACTTAGATGGACGAAACTGGAGCCCATTATCCAGAGTGAAGTAAGCCAGAAGCAAAAACAACAATACAGTATATTAACGCATATATATGGAATTTAGAAAGACGGTAACGAGAATCCAACATGCAAGACAGCAAAAGGAACGCAGATGTATAGAATAGACTCGTGGACTCTGTGGATGAGGGTAAGGGTGGGATGATATGGGAGAATGGCATTGAAACATGTTAATTATCATATGTCTAATCAATCGCCAGCCCAGGATTGATGCTCGGGGCTGGTGCAGCGAGATTTCCCGGGGGGGAGGGAGGAGGGAGGGGGGTCCCGGAGGGGAAGCATATGTAAACCCATGGTGATATCATGTCATTGTATGGCAAAAACGATAAAAAAAAAAAAAAAGAAATGAGTTCATTATACTTTAAACAAACTCTGGCTATTGTAAACAATGTAGCAATGAACATTGGGGTACACGTGTCTCTTTCAATTCTGTTAAGCCAGAAGGAAAAACAAAAATACAGTATACTAACGCGTATATATGGAATTTAGAAAGATGGTAACGAGAACCCTGCATGCGAGACAGCAAAAGAAACGCAGATGTATAGAACAGACTCGTGGACTTTGTGGAAGAGGGCAAGGGTGGGATGATATGGGAGAATGGCATTGAAACATGTTAATTATCATATGTGAAATCAATCGCCAGCCCAGGTTTGATGCTCAGGGCTGGTGCACCGAGATGACCCAGGGGGAGGGAATCGGGTGCGAGGAGGGAGGGGGGTTCTGGAGGGGGAACATATGTATATCCATGGCGGATTCATGTCAATGTATGGCAAAACCAACACAATAAAGTAAAGAAAATTAAATAAATAAATAAATAAACAAACTCTGTCTCAAAGAAATGACTGTGAGAGTTAAGCTATTGTGTTTATGCCAGTCTAAAAGATGTTATAGAGTACAATCTTTTATATACATAATGTGATAACTTTCAATGGTGATCAATCCCTCCTCATGGCATGTGAGAGCACGTCTCCCTTGAACTCCTGAATATAATAAGTAAATCCTAAAGCTTCAGTTAAGTTCAGTTCAATTGCTCAGTCATATCTGACTCTTTGTGACCCCCATGGACTGCAGCATACCAGGCTTCCCTGCCCATCACCAACTCCTGGAGCTTACTCAAACTCATGTCCATTGAGTCGGTGATGCCCATCCAACCATCTCATCCTCTGTCGTCCCCTTCTCCACCTGCCTTCAATCTTTCCCAGCATCAGGATCTTTTCAAATGAGTCAGTTCTTCACATCAGGTGGCCAAAGTATTGGATTTTCAGCTTCAGCTTCAGCATCAGTCCTTCCAATGAATACCCAGGACTGATTTCCTTTAGGATGGACTGCTTGGATCTCCTTGCAGTCCAAGGGACTCTCAAGAGTCTTCTCCAACACCACAGTTCAAAAGCATCAATTCTTAGGTGCTCAGCTTTCTTTATAGTCCAACTCTCATGTCCATACATGACTACTGGAAAAACTATAGTTTTGACTAGACAGACCATTGTTGGTAAAGTAATATCTCTGCTTGTCAATATACTGTCTAGGTTAGTCATAGCTTTTCACCCAAGGAGCAAGTGTCTTTTAATTTCATGGCTGCAGTCATCATCTGCAGTGATTTTGGAACCCCTCCAAAATAAAGTCTGTCACTGTTTCCATTGTTTCCCCATCTATTTGCCATGAATTGATAGGACCAGATGCCATGATCTTAGTTTTCTGAATGGTGAGTTTTAAGCCAAATTTTTCACTCTCCTCTTTTACTTTCATCAACAGACTCTTTAGTTCTTCTTTGCTTTCTGCCATAGGGTAACATCATCTGCGTATCTAAGGTTACTGATATTTCTCCCAGCAATGTTGATTCCAGCTTGTGCTTGATCCAGCCCGGCATTTGGAATGATGGGATCCTTTCTGAATTAAGCCTTAAAACTCTCATGGGAACTCACTATAGAAAGTCTCAGATTTATCCCATGAGTAAATGCAATGATCCTTCCAATCCTTTAACCATTTCTATATTGATTTCTAAAGTTTTGTTTTATAGAAATATCTTACCCATTCAGACTTTTAGAAAAAAAAAATCAGTCTAAAGAAATGGAACATTAGAATTATAAAAAGCTTGCCACATATTTGACATTGTTCATCTGGATAAGGTGGTAGTGACACATTCTGGTGTCAGGTGTAGCTTCAGAGCCCAGGGATCTATGGGGCTCCAGGTCAGAAGGGTCTTTACTGACCTAGCAGTTTACGGCCAGGACTTAAGTGAGTGTTCTCGTCTGCCTTGGAAATTGGGACTCAGCCCCCATGCTTTGGTTCTTGTTCTGTGTGTTTTGGACAGACTGGCATAGAGTTAAGAGCACGTACCTTGAGTAGACCTAAAATCAAATACTGGTTCCCATACTTATTATGTATCTGGTCTTCAGGAAATTATTGAGCACATTTATCTTGTCTTGTTTGTCTGTAAAATGAAGATATTTCTTAGCTCCTTGATTATTATAAGGATTAAATGAGACAATGTACACAGAGGGCCTAGCAGAGTGTTTGTCTCAGTAGATGGTCATTATTATTTCTATCATTAAGTTAATAGAAATGCCAAATAAGTAGCACATTAGTGCTATTGCAGTTTCAGCCACGGCAATTAAATTCTCCAACAGGAATGTCTCTGAGTCAGTACCACTACAAGGCAAGCTTAGAAATGTATGTGTGCGTACCAGTCTCTAAGTCATGTCCAGTTCCTTGCCACCCCATGGACTGTAGCCTGCCAGGCTCATTTGTCCATGGGATTCTCCAGGCAAGAATACTGAAGTGGGTTACCATGTCCTTCTCCAGGGGATTTTCCCAGCCCAGGGATTGAACCCACATCTGCTTTGGTAGGCAGGTGCTTTGTTACCAAGCCACCTGGGAAGCCCTTAGAAAAGTATAAGAAGCAGCGTATTGACCACTTCCTACTGTAAAGTAGATGGAAGAATTGTTTTTTCATTAGAATTCCAATCAGAAAATTACTTTTCCCTCTCATTATTCCTGAACTTCCAAGAAATCGGCCCACTCTCCAGTATCTACTCCAGTGTGAGAAGGCTGAGGCCCTAATGCTATGTAGGTCTAGGGAAGTTAGACTGGAAAGGGAGCTAAAGGTTAAGACTGGGGTGAGAGTCCAGCCAGAAACGAAGGGTCAGTATGAAACATCAAGACCAACCTGGCAGGCAGAGGCAAAACTAGAGCCAGGAGTCAGCCACTGGCCACCCGCTGAAAGAGGTGAGGAAATCTTGTCAACACCTGGCAAGGTCACTGAGGCAACAGTGAGAAGGAACTCTCTGGCAGCAGCTTGCTGGGAAGGATGCCACAAAGTTTCAGACAGATAAGCTGGAAGCACGGTGCCATCATCCATGGATGGATGACCTGGGCAAGGGCGCCAAACGATGAAGTCATTTTTGGGTTCACTATTCAGAAGTTGGAGGTGACTTGCAAAAATTGAGGGAGGAAAACCTATCTAGCAATGCCATTTTACATAAGCTAAGATTCATATAAAAATCACATATTCTAGATCACTCAGTAATTTTACCTTCTTCACTCAAATGTTAAGTGATACAAAATTTGGTGCTGGAAGTGGATACTATTGTAATAAATTCTAACCTATGTGGCATAAGGCTGGAGACAGAATAGCAGGCAGAAGTCCAATAGGCTCAAGGAGGCCATGGTAACAGCCTAAAGAAAAGTGACAAATTGTTACTGACAGCTGGACAAAAGGGGGACTCATGGTACATAATGGTAGAAATTTTTGCAACGCTGTCTTCTGTGAAAATATGGAAGATTTGAAATGTATATAATAGACATGACAATTTAGTTAAAACTATATCTGAGAAAGTTGAGGAATTCACCTGGATACTTCTAGCTGTATAGCATAGGGTAATGATGGAGGTGATCAAAAATAAGAATTATTAAGTTTTCAAGTAGAACTTGGTGAAAACATAAAGGTTCCCACCAGCAAAATTTTCTCAAAACGAGAAATGGCCGTAAGGCAGAGATCAGAAAAACGTGAGCTCAGGGTAAAGTTGAAGCCAAGTTTATAAGTGTAAAACACTTTGCTAAGAGCTTAGATATATTGTAGACAGTGCCTAACAGATTTAGAAAAATAGCCTTTTTCAATATTTCAGGTGTATACCTCTAAGATCCTCTCTTGGATGCATAAGAGAGCATCCAGGAATGATCAAATTTCTGTCCCTCAGCAGCTTCATGGAGAACTCAGGAAAGAATGATTTTGAGATTTGAAGGTACAGCTTTTGTATAATGAAGTGAGTTATAAATTGGTACCTAATGTATTTTAACTCAATAAATTAAAACTTTACGCTAGGTTGGCCCTAAAGGATTAAAGACAATGTAAAATAAAGACATATAAAATAAAATTATATGACCATAATTTCTAGGGACAGGAAACAGCTTGGTAAAACTACTCTTACAAACATGGACTTTTCTCAGGGAAATGTAGAGATCACTGAAAGGGTGAAGCTTAGAATCATGGGGTACAACACCCAGAGAGCAAGACAGCCCTAATCAAGGAGCTGGCAACATATTCCCTGATACCTGTCAGAACTGCCACAGACCAGGGACTGCTCTGGCTTCACCTTTTTGAACAGCAGTATCAATTGCAGTCATTCGATGCCCATCAAACCATTATATGTCAGGTGTGGGGTGGGAGGAGAGAGCTTATCTCTTTAGCTCTTAAGTCTTCAAAATGCTTATGGACATGATTTAGAGGATACAGCATTGGATCTCGAGCCCAGGTCTCATGCTGTAATGAGATGGGAATTTAAGGTATTCAGGCAAAGGCGAGTATGTTGCTAGTAGGGAAGATATAAGATGGAGAACTGTGGCCATTTGTATCTCCCAAGAGAACCACAACAATATCTACCATCCGCATGGTCATCTTTAATGTGACCTTGTCATTTCCTATTTGTCACTCTATTGAGAGGTGGAAATTAATTTCCCTCTCCTTGAATCTAGGTTAAATAAGAGAATGTGGTGGAAATAACACTGCATGAATTTTGAGACTAAATTAAGTGTTTTCATCTTCAGCTTTTGACTTTTAGAACACTCACTCTGGATGCTTTCTCTCAGGTTGGTCTCTCTTAGAAGCCAGGTCTATGATCTAAGGATCCTAAGCCACCTGGCGAGACCATGTGGGGGTCTAACAGCTCCAGCTGAGCCCAAGCATCAAATCCACAGGCATCACCTATCTGAATAAGAATGATTTCAAACGATCCTACTTTGCAGATGTTAGAGTCAACTTCAGTCAAGGTCCCAGATAAGAGAACAGAAACAAACTATCCTTGCAGCATCCCATCTGAATTTCTGATCTACAGAATCCATGAGCTTTGAAAAAAGCTGCTTTTGGCCATGCAGTTTGAGGTGGTTTTGCTATACAGCAGCAGATCACCAAAAGAGTGCCTGAAAGTTGGGACTTTGTACAAGAAAATAATAGTTCATCAAAAATCAAAGATCAACATGGGATAAGAAAAGAATACCTTTTGACATCTACATGAAAATATCAAGAGAACCTGGAAGAATAGATTCAAATAGGACTGGGACACAGAATATCTGTACCACTGACACAGAGTATTAAACAGTTGCAAGAGGGGAAGGAACTAGGTGGAATTTTTAGACCCTATAATATATCATCTGTAGACTGTTATATGTACATAGGCCTTATACAATTAAGTAAATCTGTACAATCTGTAAAATCTGTAATAAGTACAATCTGTAAAATATAAAAAGGTTCTCATTCCAGACTTTTGATTCCACTGTTCTTAATTATTTTTCATTATGTGATTTTAAATCCAAACAAGAAAAAATAAAACCAAAGAAATCTTTCAGATATGAACTCCCGCTTCCAGTGATGAAGAAATAAGGTGATCTAAAATTATATTCCCATGGGAGCCAATCTAAAAACTGGAAAACATGTAGGAAACAACTATTTTCAAACACTGGATGATAGCACAAGAGTCAGTGAGAAAACAGAGACAAATGAGGTGAGGCTTACCAATGCCTACGCTTTCTGTCTGGGGGTAATTCCAAGACTGGGGTACAGGAAGGAGAAACTCCAAAAGACTCCATCGATCTTGTTTTTATTTTAAGTATATAATTGTATTATCTTTTATTTAAAATTATTTTTATTTTTATGCAGTTTTTAAAGGTTGTTTTCCCTTTATAGTTACTGCAAAATATTGGCTATATTTCCCACGTTGTATAATACCTCCTAGAGCCTATCTTACAGCCGACAGTTTGTATCTCCCACTCCCCCAATCTTGTTCTTTGAAAAAGAACTATCAGAGTTCTGGAAAGCTTAAGCAGCAAGAATTTCAAGGATAGAATATACAAGAGAAGAGAGTGACTCCAAGGAAGAGCTCAAGAAATCTGAAGAACTGAATACCAGTCTGTACATGTGTAGGATAAATCCAGTGAAGTTTAGCATAAATAACATCTGAGACAAGTGCAATTACTCAAAATTATATGATGATTTCAAGAGCTCTCACAGGGCTGGGAATTGTAAAAATTCTCTTTGGACAAAATGGAGAAATCTCTATATAATACATGGGGCATAAAATACAGTTTCTAGAAAGATCCAAAGTTACAATTAGGACTAAACTAGCCTGAAATAAAGATAACTCCAGTCCTGCCTTAAAAGAAGTTTAAAAACAAACTGCAAGAAGCACAAACTAATCTGCAATACCTTAATTGCCTGCTGATAAAAGTTAAACACTATTTAAAGTAACATATCAAAATATAGCATCCAACAAGATAAAATTTACAGTATCTAGCCCCTACTCTAATATTGCTAATATACAAAGCAACAAAGTTATGTATAACTAGGACAAAAGTCAGAAATAGACAAAGAGAAAAACAGTAGGGATGAAATTAGCAGCAAAGACTTTAAAACTGTTATAAATACGCTTCTGAATTTGTAACTGACTGAATTGTGTCACCCCTCAAAATCTGTATGTTGAAGTCCTAATCCCCAGTGTAACTATCACTTAGAGATAGGGCCTATAAGAAGTTAATTAAGATTAAATGAGGTCATAAGGGTGGGGCCCTGATACAACAGGATCAGTGGCCTTATAAGAAGAGACACCAGTGCTCTCTCTGTCTTTGCCTCTCTTTCTCTCTTTCTATTTTTCTCACTCACTCCTCTACCCATGTGAGGACACAGTGAGAAGACTGCTATCTGCAAGCCAAGAAGAGAGTTCTAACCAGAAACCAAATTGACAAGCATCTTGGACTTGCCAACTTCCAGAACCGTGAGAAATAAATTTCTGTTGTTTAAGTCACCAAATCTGGGGTATTCTGATACGGCATCTCAAGCAGACCAATACACTTCTGCTCAAGAATGTAAAAGAAAACATCATCATGATGAGGAGAGGATAAAGACTTAGAAAATTTTAAGTAAAAAATACAATAATTGAAATGAAAAATAAATTGGTTGACATTGAGAAGATGAAATACTACAGAAGTAAGCATCACTGAAGTTGAAGACATAGCAATAGATACTATCAAAAATGAAGTGCAGAGAGAAAAAAAGAATGAGAAAAAGTGAGCAGAGATTCAGTGACCCATGGAACAATATCAATGGTCTAACATATATTCAATTTACCAAGGGAATCCCAAAAGAAGAGGAAAGAGAAAACAGATAATATATTTGAAGAAATAATGACCATTGTTTTCCCAAATTTTATGAAAAGTGTGAGTCTACAGATTAAGAAACCCAACAAATCTCAAGCAGAATAAGCATAAAGAAATCACACTATGGTATGTAATAATCAGATTGCTGAGAACCAGAGATAAAGAGAAAATACTAAAACAAGCCAGAGGGGAGTAAATAATTATACAGAGAAACCAATATTTGAATGATGGTAGACTTCTCATCAAAGCGAGTAGGACAGAATACAATGGACTGACATCTTTAAAATAAAAAGTAAGTATTTAATGCAATTGAACTATACAATTTAAAAACAGAAATTAAGATGGTAACTTTATATTATGCTCATTTTATCACAATAAAAAAGAAATACCAAAAATTTCAATCTAGAATCCTATATTCAGCAAAAATATCTTTCAGAACTGAGCATGAAATAAGGCTAATAAATCTCTGAAATATTATCAGATGTGTATTATAATCAAAAAATTTTAAAGTTCTTCAGATAAAATAAAACTAATGATAGGAATCTGAATTTTGACTTAGGACTAATGATCATCAGAATACAAAAATAATTTTTTGTTTAAAAAAATGTTTTAAAGATAATTAGATGGCTTAAAGTAAAATTAATCACGTTGTTGCTATGGTTCTGTTGCTAAGTTGTGTCCAACTCTTTGCAAACCCATGGATTGCAGCACACCAGGCTACCCTGTCCTTCATTATCTCAGTTTGCTCAGATTCACGTTTATTGAATTGGTGATGCTATCAAACCATCTCATTCTCTGCCACCCGCTTCTCCTTTTGTCTTCGATCTTTCCCAGTATCAGGATCTTTTCCGATGAGCCGGTTCTCATCAAGACTTAGTGTTTATAAGATAATGAAGAAATAAAATATATGACAACATAGCATAAAGGAAAAGAGGTGAAAGGAAAGTTAATGATGGTGAGATCTTTACAATGTCAATGAGGAGGTATAGTGCTATCTAAAGGTGGACTGTGAAATGTCAAAGATGCTTGTTGTAAACACAAGAGTAACCACTAAAATAATGAAACTAAGAAGTATAGCTAATAAGCCAACAGAGGAAGTACATTTGAATTAGTAAAATTACTTGATTAATTTTTTAAAAAGTAAGAAAAAAAGAATAAAGAATTGGTAAATAAAATAGAAAACAAATATCAAAGTGGTATTTAACTTAAGTAATTAAATGTTTAACAGGTAAAACATTTAATGTTTAATTAAATGTTTAACTTAAGTAATTAAATGTTATGGTCAAAGCATGCCAATTAAAATGCAGAGGGAGTTCTATGGTGGTCCAGTGGCTAAGACTCTGCACTCTCAATACAGGGGGCCAAGTTTTGATATCTAGTCAGGAAACTAGATCCCTTATGCCACAACTAAGAGTCTATATGCCACAACTAAAGATCCCATGTTCTGGGAGACATTGTCCAACCAAATAAATAAATAGATATTTAAAAAATAATAATATATAAATAAAATTCAGATATCATAAGATTTTATTAAAAAAAAGACCCCAAACAAAAAGTAAAACAAAAGCCACAAACTGAATCCAGATATATATTACCTACAAATACTCACTTGACATATAAAGACCCTAATAGGAAAAATATATTATGCAGACATCAAACAAAAGAAAGTTTAAGTGGACTTAATAGTATCAGAAATGTGATTCAGGAAAAGAAATAATATCAGGTATAAAGATAGACATTTTGTAATGATAATGGTTTTGGTTTATCAAGGAGACATACTGATAATAGCAATCATTTCACTATATACAGTTAACTCTTGAACAATATAGATTAGAACTGTGTAGTCCATCTATACACATGTTTTTTAGATAAACTTAGTACCTAGATTTTCATTTTCTAGATTTTTAAATTAACTAAGTGTGGGGGAAATTTTGTGTTCAATTAGAGCTCACAACATTGCAGAACCAAAAGAACAAGGGTTTGAGTTCTAATTCTATCCAAACTGTTTCATCTTCCTGCCCTTGGTTGCATCGTTTATCAATTTCTTTGATTTTTCTTTTTTCAGACTTTACTCATTTATTTACTTTTGGCTGTGCTGAGTTGTGGCAAGTGGGGGCTACTGTCTAGTTGTGGTGCTCAGGATCTAGAGTGTGCAGGCTGAGTAGTTGTGGCTTCCAGGCTCTAGGCTCAGTAATTGTGTAGCATGAGCTTAGTTACTCTGTGGCATGTGGGATCCTCCCAGAGCAGAGATTGAACCTGTGTCTCCTGTATTGGTAGGGAGATTTTTTTTTTTTACCACTGAACCACCAGCGAAGTCAAGTTCCTTTCTTTTTGAAGCAATGAAAATAGTACTTGGATTTTTGACTTCTTGGGGTTGGCTTCCCCAACATCTGAATTATTCAAGGGTCAACTGTATATGTTTATCAAATCATCATGTTGTACACCTTAAACATGCAATTTTTATTAAAAATTAATCCAGAAAAAGAAAACAATTTTAAATATATGCATATCTAATAACAAAGATTTTTAAATAATTAAATAAAATAGATAAAACTGAAAGTAGAGATAGATTGAGTATAGTTACAGATTTTAATATTCCTCAGTAATCATATAACAAGTAGACAAATGATCTTAATTGATGTTTATAGAACATACCACCCAACTAGAGTAGAATAAACATTTTTAAGTGAGCATAAAACATTCACCTAGATCATACTCTGGGCCTTAAAATAGGTATCAATAAATTCAAGAGGCCTGAATCATACAAAGAATATTCTTTCACTGTAGCAGAAACAAACCAGAATTAATAACAGAAAGTTAGCTGGGAAATCCCCAAATATTGGGAAATTAAACCACAACATTAAAAACATACCATGGGTCAAAAAAGAAATCACAAGGGAAACTAGAAAATATTTTGAACTGAAATAAAAATGAAAACATGACATAAAATTCATGGGATGAGGCTAAAACAATTCTCAGAGGGAAATTTATAGCATTAAATGATTATATGAGTAAAAAGTTCTTAAATCAATTATCTAAACTTCTGCCTTAAGAAGCAAGAAAAATAAAAGTAAATTAAACTTGAAGTAAATTGAAAACAGAAATAACAAAGATGTAAGGAAACCAAAAAGTTTAAAATGAACAAATATAGAAAAAGTTATGAAACCAATAGCTGGCTCTCTGAATACATCAATAAAATTGATAAGCCTGAAGTTTATTCACCTGGGACTTCCCCAGTGTTAATGCTGAATGTTCCAGATTTCAGGATCCATTCAGGTTTGAATGAACTGGCACCGTTGGTCACTTTGCTGTATCCAGACTGATTAGGAAGTCAAAAAAGAAGGTGCAAATTAATAACATCAAGAATGAGACATATTTGAGCTGTGTATTTCTTTGTTGGGACACTTTCTTAGCCTTTTCAGAATGATCAGCAGCACCCCTCGTCTCCACCCACTAGATGCCAGCAGTATCCTAAATTTGTGACAAATGATAGCATCTCTAGTCATTCTTACATGTCCCCTGGATAGGCAAAATGACCCTCTCTTGAGAACCACTGATCTGAAACACATGGGTCAACTGATTAGCAGCAGCAGTCCCAATGTAATTCAATGGGAAAAAATACACTATTGAATCAAGGGTGCTGCAGTCATCCTTACAGAAGGAAATGAAATTTTCACTATATAAAAAATTGCCTTGAAATGGATTATCTACCTAAACATAAGAGCTAAAATTATGACACCGTCTGTAAGAAAACACAAGAGAAAATCTTTGTGACCTTGGGTGAGCCAAAGCTTTTTTGGATCACTTAAAAATAATAATACATTGAGCATCATCAAAATAAAATGTCTGCTTTTCAAAGAAATTATTAAGAAAATGAAAAACAAGCCACAGCCTGAGAGAAAATACCTGCAAAACACATTTTTTATATATATATATATATATAAATAACTTGTTCTAGAATATACAAAGCAATTTTTGCTGTTTTCGTTACCACTGAACCACCAGGGAAGCCTATAAAGTTTACAACTCAATAAAAGAAAAACAACCCAGTGAAATTTAGCAAAAGATTTCAACAATCACCTTACCAGAGTAGATATGTAAATACCAAATGAAAACCCATAAAGAGAGTCTCAACATCATTAGTCATCAGAGAAATTAAAACCAAAATGAAGTATAGCTATACAGATACTCATCAAAATAGCTACAATTTTTTAGATGAAATAAACTAAAACTATCTGACAGTACCAAGTGTTGACAGGTTTGTAGAGCAGCTGGAACCCTCATAAAATGTTGATAGGTGTACAAAATGGTACAGCCTCTTTGGGAAACATTTGACAGTTTCCTACAACATTAAATACCACTTACCATATAACCCAACACTTCTAGTCCTAGATATCTTCACAAGAGAAATGAAAACATGTTCATACCATGGCTTATGGACAAATATTTATGATAGCATTATCATAACTGCCAAAATGTGGAAACAGCCTAAAAGTTCACCACTGGTAAGTGAATAAACAGACTGTGGTAGAGCCATTCAATGGAATACCACTCAGCAACAGAAGGAAATAAACTGCTGATGCCTACAGCGGCATAGACAAATCTCAGAAACATTTTGTTGAACACAAAAGTCTAACACAGTAGCTTCCAACTGATGTAGTCTTCTATCCGCACTCTAGACTTATGTGAATTCTAGATTTCTGTTGTTAAGGTGACAGAAATTAGGTAAGTGTTTCTAGATGCTAACAGTGGAGGAGGGAGTTGATCGCAAAGGGGTATAAGGGAACTTTGGGGGATGATGGAACTGCTGAGGATGATGTGATTGTAAGCAACTACGCAGCACCACAAGCTGACAGTAGGAATGAAGGTCCCTGTGCTTAGAGGGGCAGACAGATGGCACCTCTACAAAGTGGCCACAGCGACAGCAGCTGTGACAGCTCTTCAGTGAGGGCTTACACTAGGCCTGGCGGTGTGGTACCCCTTTAGATGCACTATCCCATTCAATCTTCAGAATAAACGTCTGGGGTGAATTCTACAGCTTCCCATTTTTACACATGAGGGAACTGAGCCCCAGAGAGTTTAAGTGACTTGTCCGAAGTCACTCCACGGGTCAGTAGGTGTGGCTGACCCCCAAATATGAGCTGTAAATTATGGACGTGTCTTGCCTCCTGCATGGAATGTTATTTTAACTCTTACTTCTATGTGACTGTGTTGCACAATGATATAATACCTATAGTTTTCATCCCAACATGACCTTTTGCAATATAAGCTTGTGTGGTTATGCCACATGAATAATTAAAGCATTTCAGCCTAAATCGAGAGTCCCCGAATTAACCCTTTCCTGGCCAACAAGGGAAAAACACTTGGGAGTCTTTCTGTGTGTTGCAGGCTGTATTTTCTGCAAGCAGCTGCTAAAATAGAATTTGGGGTGATATCTATAAAAGAAAGGACGAGAAAGCAGGATTGAGCAAAGGGACCAGTCAAACTATAGTGTCAACCCAACAAAATCCTGGCAAACCCAGTGGGGCTCCCTGGGGTGAGTGCTGCCCAGCAGAGTGGCCCACATTGAGCCAGAATGGCCATGCTTTTTGTATAACCGGCCTCATTCAGTCAGTGACTGAGGGTTGTCTCAGGAAGGATGTGACCTTGAGCAAGGCTGCTCTCTACAGCAGAGGCAGTCCTGAGATGCTGATTGCTCAAGTTTGCCTCTATCCTGCAGCTGGGGAGCATCCTTGGATTTGCACCTGGGCACCTCTGAGTCCATGGTCTGGTGCTGCTTTCAGAATGCTTCCCCATGGCACTGCAATGTCATTGAGTTATCCCAAGTCCTCCCAAGAGTTTTTTTTTTTCAATGGATATACTAATACTTGAAAAAAAAAAATCCAGAAAGCATTGTCTTAACAAACTTGATTGGATGGTTTAAAACAAAAACCTGTGGCTAATTCATGTCAATGTATGGCAAAAATCACCACAATATTGAAAACCAATTAGCCACCAATTAAAATCAATTACGTTTTAAAAATTGCTTAACATAATATTGATCTTTTGCTTGTAATTAAGTGTTTCTTTTATCAGTATCATTCATTTATTCATTTAAAGTGGAGCTATATATGTACATACACCATATGTAAAATAGATAGCTAGTGGGAGCCTGCTGTGTTGTATAGGGAGCTCAGCTTGGTACTCTGGGATGACCTAGATGGGTGGGATGGGGGAGGATGGAAGGAGGTCCAAGAGGAAGAGGATATATGTATACATACAACTGATTCACTTTGTTGTACAGCAAAAACCAACACAACATTGTAAAACAATTACATGCCAATAAAAATGTAAAATGTATGGTCATGCCTATGTACCAGGCATGCTCCTTATATTGAAGATATGAAAACATACACAATATGTTAAGAATAAATAAATAATGGAAAAGACAAGCTTCTTTCTTATCCTTCAGGAGCCTAAAATTTACCACGGGAGGACAGCAGGGAATCAAGTCACAGTAGAACAGTGTGCTGCCTGCTTTACGGAGAAAAGGTAGAGGTTTTCAGTATCTGAGCTGGGCCCTGAAGATGAACAATTGGAGCTGAATGGTCAGGGATGGAAAGACATCCTTGGTGAAACTGGGAACAGAAGTGAAGTCTGAAGTGGGGGTAGTCCAGTGAGGACTGTGTAGCATAGGATTAGCAAGATGAGGGAAAGGGTGCCTCAAAGGCTGGTTGGGATGAACTGTGAGCTTCTTTGAACACCATGCCAAGTAGGCTAGAGGAATCATATGAAAGCCCAGGACCCACCAAGGCAAATCCACTCTTATGACTGGACAACTCAGTGTATGTTTCTTTCCAGATGCACGGGGATTCTTTTTTGTCTTTGGTTTGAGCCTTGTCTCCACATAGGTTTCAGGATTTTTGATTTGCTTTCAAGCTCATTGTGGGCTTCCCTAATAGCTCAGCTGGTAAAAAATCCACCTGCAATGAGGAGACCCTGGTTCAATTCCTGGGTTGGGAAGATCCTCCAGAGAAGGGGTAGGCTATCCACTCCAGTATTCTTGGGCTTCCCTGGTGGCTCAGCTGGTAAAGAATCTGCCAACAATGCAGGAAACCTGCATTCAGTCCCTGGGTTGGGAAGATCCCTTGGAGAAGGGAAAGGCTACCCACTCCAGTATTCTGACTTGGAGAATTCCATGGACTATATAGTCCTTGGTGTCTCAGAGTCAGACATGACGGAACGACTTTCACTTTTAACCTCACTGTATTCTTATTCTCCCATGTTATTTCTGACTATGGCTTCTAAAATCATGTTCTCCTATCCCTTTAGTCAAGCAAGTCGGGGCGATCAGGACATATTAGTAACAGCGAGACCTTGAACTGACGTCAGTGCCACATGGAAACACCATTCCCCTGTGGACAGCAAGTAAGCACACCCCCACCTCGGGCACCTTGTCTGCTGTTGAAAGAGAAAAAAAGGAAAGCATTGTTTAGTGTTTTACGTCTTTGATTTCTCTTGAAGTTTCTGCTCCATCTTTGTGGCCACTTTCAACACAACTAGATACAGATACTTTATCTTTACATGATCCTTTAGAATTCAAAGAGAAGTGTAGCAGGTTCTCTTAATTGCTAGAAAACCCACCTCTGCATCACAAAGCTGATTTACATATAAAATAGGAATTAGCAAACGTTTTCTGAGCCAGTAAATGTTTTAAAGACATTCTGATGAGTCAGTGTTTAACCTTTTCTCACATAAATAGGACAAAAGATCTTTGTCCTGTTTTCTCTTAAGTAAATATATTTTAAAACTGTGTCTCCATGGTGTTTCAATTTTCTTTTCAGTTGTCACTATGAAGGGACATAGCAGCTGGAATGAAGGATAACACATTACACTCCTACTCTGAATTTCCTGCCTTTTGTTTTCTTGGATCATAACCTTAATGTTGTTTAAATAGTGCTGTGTATATTTAATTTCCTTTTTCTCTCCACAAAAAACAAACAATTTTTTAAAAAATCACCCCATCTTTCACAGGGGGTTATAAAAGTGTTCTTGAGCTAAAATTGAACTGGTCACTTATTTAAACATATAAATATATACTTAGGTACTTTAATCCACTGTAATTTATTTTATTGATTGAGTGCTTGGGTAGAAATGTATTTGTACACAATTTATCTATGTCATGTGCTCTGCATTTAAAGATAACACTGCTGATAGTGACTGCTAATTGGACAAAGAACATGTATCTTCCAAAGTACATGTACACAAAGTCTGTTCTTCGCTGTTTTGCAGACTATGTTGTTTGTGACTCTCCCTCTTCATCTCAAATCCTCCCCAAAGAGTGAAAGATACATGGAGTAAGAAGGATATTTAGATATTATTTAGCCCAACTACCCAAATGAAACAGGTACCCACTATGCTCTGGCTTCATCTTATAACTTTCAGAGATAAGACATTCAGCTATATAGAAAGGTAGCCCGTTTCATTGTCCTTCATTTCCAAGTATTAAACAATTATTCTTAAGTCAAAATTTTCTTTTCTCTAACTTCCTGTTCAGTTCAGTTCAGTCGCTCAGTAGTGTCCGACTCTTTGTGACCCCATGCACCACAGCATGCCAGGCCTCCCTATCCATCACCAACTCCCAGAGTTTACCCAAACCCATGTCCATCGAGTCGGTGACGCCATCCAACCATCTCAACCTCTGTCGTCCCCTTCTCCTCCTGCCCTCAATCTTTCCCAGCATCAGGGTCTTTTCAAATGAAAAGGGTCTTTTGGACACTCATATCAGGTGGCCAAAGTATTGGAGTTTCAGCTTCAACATCAGTCCTTCCAGTGAACACCCAAGACTGATCTCCTTTAGGATGAACTGGTTGGATCTCCTTGCATCCGAGGGAGTCTCAAGAGTCTTCTCCAACACCACAGTTCAAAAGCATCAGTTCTTCGGTGCTCAGCTTTCTTTATAGTCCAACTCTCACACCCATACATCACTACTGGAAAAACCATAGCCTTGACTAGATGGATCTTTGTTGGCAAAGTAATGTCTCTGCTTTTTAATATGCTGTCTAGGTTGGTCATAACTTTCCTTCCAAGGAGCAAGCGTCTTTTAATTCCATGGCTGCAATCACCATCTGCAGTGACTTTGGAGCCCCCCAAAATAAAGTCAGCCACTGTTTCCCCATCTATTTATCATGAAGTGATGGGACCAGATACCATGATCTTCGTTTTCTGAATGTTGAGCTTTAAGCCAACTTTTTCACTCTCCTCTTTCAGTTTCATCAAGAGGCTCTTTAGTGCCCTTTAAACACAAACAAAATATGTACAGGGAAGTTTTCAGAAGACGATTCTTACATCTCCTCTTTTGTCTTCTTCAAATGAAAATTTTTCATTTCCTTCAGTAGTTTCCTACTATCCTGACAACTGACTCTCAACACATATCAATTTGTCAACTTTTTTCTTTTGAGTAGTTCTCTTTTTAAATGAAGTAGAGTTAATTTACATTATTAGTACCTAAATATATATATATATATATATATATATATCTTAGTGATTCAATATTTTATACATCAGGAAAACTAGACAGCTACATGTAAAATCATGAACTTAGAATATTTCCTCACATCATATACAAAAATAAACTCAAAATAGGATAAAGACATAAATGTAAGACCTGAAACCATAAAACTCCTAGAAAAGAACATGGGCAGAATACACTTTGACATAAATCATAGTAATATATTGTGTTGCCTCTGAAGGCACAGGAAACAAAAGCAAATGTAATCAAACAGGAGCTAATTAAACTTAAAAGCTTTTGCACAGCAAAGGAAACCATCAACAAAATGAAAAGGCAACCTACTGAATGGGAAAAATTATTTGCAAATGATATGACTGATAAGAAGTTAATATCCAACATATATAAACAGCTCATACAACTCAACATCAATAAAACAAACAACCCATTTAAAAAATGAATAGACATTTTCCCAAAGAAGACAAATGGCCAACAGGCACATGAAAAGATCTGCAACATCACTAATTATTAGATAAATGCAGATCAAAGCTACAATGAGACATTATATCACCTCATATCTGTCAGAATGGCTATCAACAGAATTTTACAAATAAGGCTCTCCTGGTTGCTCAGTGGTGAAGAACCTGCCTGCCAATGCAGGAGACACAGGTTCAAGCCTTGATTCAGGAAGATCCCACATGCCTTGGAGAAACTAAGCCCATGTACCACAACTCTTGACCCCAGGCGCCTGAACTACTGAGGCTGCATTCGACATTACTGAAGCCAGCATGCCCTAGAACCTGTGCTTCACAAGAGAAGCCACTGCACTGAGAAGCCCAAGCACAACAGCTAGAGAGTGGATCCCACTCATTGCACATAGAGAAAAAGTCCCCACAGCAATGAAGACCCAGCACAGCCACAAATAAACAAATACATAAAATTATTTTTTAAAAGTCTACAGATAGTAAATGCAAGCATATGCAGAAAAAAGAATTCTTGTACGCTGTTGGTGGGAATGTCCATTGGTACAGCCACTGTGGAGAACAGCATGGAGGTGCCTCACAAAACTAAAAAGAGAACTACCATATGATCCAGCAATTCCGCTCAGGGTATATATCTGAAAAAAAAAAAAATAGAAACACCGCTTTGAAAAGATACAAGCACCCCAGTGTTCATAGCAGCATTGTTTATCATAGGCAAGATATAGAAGCAACCTAAGTGTTCACCAACAGACAAATGGATAAAGAAAATCTGGTACACACACATATATAATAGAATATTATTCAGCCATAAAAAGAATTAAATTCTGCCATTTGCAACAACATAGACGGACCTAGAGAATATTCGGTCTAGTGAATGAAATAAATAAGACGAGAAAGACAAATACTGTATGTTATCCTTTAGATGTTAAAACTCCTCATGGTGTCTGAGGAGTGATATGGACTGATACAGAGGAATCTACATGTCCCCTTTCTTCTTCCTTCCTGTAATACGGCTTTACTATTGACTTGCCAATTCTTGCCTTATACTTCAAAGGTTTTTTTTTTTCCTCATAAAAGTTAAGTATATCTATTTATAGATTTAGTATTTGTCCATTTGACTTTTGGGACTAAAATGTAGGACTTTGAATTTAAATCTCATCTTTTTTTTTTCTTTTTATTATACTGGAGGGTTTCTTATTTTGTTTCGTTTTGTTTTCGCTAATTCTGTCAATAAACATAGTTTTCTCTTCAAGCTTATTTTCAGCTGAAAACCTGCCAAACATATATAATCTACATCTTTAGTTAAGCTTTTGATGAAAACATTGCATAGTATAGGTCTCAATATGGAACACCTTGACAAGCCATTAAAAACTCTTTCCCCTTCCCAAGTTTGTAGAAGTTCATTAATTAATACCCTGATCTTTCAACCAGCTATCACTGGTCTAATTTCTGCTTTGTTCAAAAGATATGAGAAACTTGTTAAATGCCTTACTCAAACTATGCTACAGCACTTTCTTGACATACAATTTAATAACCCAATCAAGAGTGGATTAGATGCCCTTCTATGGCTTCAACAGCAAACTATACTATACTAGTAGAGCCTGGAAGGTTCACTAATTCCCCTACATATGAGCAAGTTCCCTTCCAAGCATGGAATCTAGTTTGTAAATCCAATTTGTTCTTAAGCCCAACAAAGTTAGACTAGGTACCCAACTAACACAGTTGGTTATATAGCACTGTACCACAATAGGTTTATAATACTTTTCACACAAACAATACATTAAAAAACACACAAAAATAATGGAAACATTTCTAATCTTACAGTACAGTACCTTGAAAAGTATGGTCGTACCAGCTACATCATTGCTGCTTCTATGCTCACTTCCGGACATCCTTGGCTTGAGATAAAGACACTGTACTACTGTTCTCTATATAGCACTGTACAATACAAGAACACAAAATGTACACAAAAGCATAACCACTTGCAGAGGATGCATGCAAGTGGCAATGTAAGCCAGATACATGAACCAATTTATGTGACTGGACGTGCAAACACATGTTCACATCTTTGAAAGTTCACAGCTTGAAGGTTCATACTGTAACGGGGTATAAAATAGATACTGGTTAAATTAGTGAATAAATGAAGAGTGGCATAATGGAATACAACAAAAGAATCAGTTTCCTCATGTGTGTGTGTGTGTGTGTGTGCTTAGTCGGTTCAGTTGTGTCAGACTCTTTGCACCCCTATGGACAGTAGGCTGCCAGGCTCCTCTGTCCATGGGATTCTCCAGGCAAGAGTACTGGAGAGGGTTGCCATGCCCTCCTCCAGGGGACCTTCCTGAACCAGGGGGTCAAACCTGAGTCTCTCATGTCTCCTGCATAGGCAGGCAGGTTCTTTACCACTAGTGCCACCTGGGAAGCCCCTGTCCCTCACCAGTCTGACCTGTTCTTGATGACAAGGGAAGAATGGAACCTACCTTTGCCCATTTATTACCTTTGGCTAATAAATGTGGAGACCATTTCCTAGTGTGGGAAGAAAGGAAGAACATGGTGTGAATAGCAACTGGTAGGTGATGAGCTGCAAATGATGACCTCCATATTTTCTGTGACACAGGCAATGATGACAACTTCTGAGAGGGTTAAATAAGGAGCTTGAGTGGAGTAGTTGAGGGGATATCCAGAGGAAGCATACCAGGATCAGGGTGAAGATGACTGGTGTGTGCAAGCGAGGAGCTTATTATTCAGGATTCAACGTGTATTCATCAGCACCAATGTGCCAGGTACTACCATTCAAGGATAGAGCAAAAAACACACCAGATATTTTCCCACTTTACTAAAGCTAACATTTTAGTGGGAGAGACAATTAATTCAACCAATATGCACCACGTTGATAGGTTAAGTGTTATGAATGAAGTTAGCAGGGTGATAATACTATATACAGACTAGGAGACAGAAGAGAAGACTATTTGGATAAGAGTGGTCAGGAAACCATCACTTAAATAACATTTGATGTTATGTGGGAACCTGGATGGGAAGGGAGTTTGAGGGTGAATGGATACATGTATATGTATAGCTGAGTCCCTTTTCTGTTCACCTGAAAGAATCACAACATTGTTAATCGGCTATATCCTAATACCAAATAAAAAGTATTTTAAAAAGTAACATGCGAGTTAAATCCTGGAGCTGGAGAGGGGCAGTGATGTTCTGAATAATTGGGTCTCAAAAAAGAAGAAGAAAAAGGAAAGAAAGCTCAAAAAAAAAAAAAAGAAAAGAAACTCTGGTTTGTAGTTTTGCTGTTTTTCATAGTCTAAATACACCACCACCAGTTTCCAGATACCAACATGACATCACTAAATGCAAGCCTGTAGAAGCCCTTCCCAGCACACCACTAGAAGAATGTTCCAAAGAAAGAAGAGCATTTGAAAAAGGAACTTCAGCAGGAAGGAGTTCAGGGTGACTAGGGACAGGATCTGGGGAGGGAGGAGTGTGGAAAGCCAGAGACGTTGGCAAATCCCAGATTTTCCATGTAAGGAGTTGGATCTCATTCTAAATGAAATGGAACAAGATCTGATTTACATTTTAAAAGGCTCATTCGCATTGTTATGTGGAGAATGAGTTAGAATAGGAACAAAAATAGAAGCAGGTAGCCAGTTAAGAGTTACTAAAGTTGTCCAAGCAAGAATTAGGATGAGGGCAGCGGAAATAAAAGAAGCGGATATATTTGGGACATATTTTGGAAAGAGAAGGAAGTAGAACTTACTGGTAGATTAGATGTGACAGTTCAGAGAAGGGAGCATTTAAAATAATTTCTAGGTAATCTTGACCAACTGGGAGGTTTCTATTGCCGCTTATTGAGGTATGGGAGAATGGAGGAAAAAATGGATTTGAGTTCAGGAAATTAGTTTGAGATGCCACATAGGTATCCAGGTGAAAATGTCAAGGAAGCATTTGGACATAGAGATCTGGAACTAAGGAGAAAGCCTGGGGATGGAGATATAAATTTGCCTGTCACCTGAATCAGGTGGCGGTTGAACCATGTGACTGGTGGGAATTACACAGAGAGTATATTAACAGAGAAACTTAACCAACTAGTGGCCAGCCAGAAAAAGAGAATTCAGCAAAGGAGATCAGACAAAGTGATCAAGAGAGAAACAGGTCACTGTGCTGTCGGAGAAGTCTGGAGGAGAAAGCATTTCAAGGAGGAAGCAGTCAGCTGTGTTGAAGCCTACTGAAAGTTTAGGCAACAGGAAGACAGAGAAGTCCTCACAGGATGAAGCAGCATGGAAGTCCTGGATGGCCTTGACGAGAGATACTTCAGGGTCAGATGATGCAGAATGAATCAGGGCAATACTACTAACTCTGACAGAGCAAAGCAGAATGTGGCTCAGTCTGCCCCATCCCAGAGTTAGTCACTCCTCTGGACAAGTTGGAACAGCTGTCTGGAGAAGAGAGCAAGAGGCTGACAATCAGTCTCAGCATCACCCACTAAGTAGCTGCCTGATTCCAATAAGCCGAGTAACCTCTCTAGACCCTCATGTTCTCATCAGTAAAATTAGATGCTCTGAAATTCTACTTATTTGTTTACTCATTCAGCAAATATGTATCAAGCAGTGATTCTATGCCAGATCCTGAACAAGAAAAGACCATGTTCCTGCCCTTGAACAATTGTCTCTAATTTACTGACTTGCACTTTACACAATTCTTGTGTCTGTATATGTGGCTTACCTCCCCTACAAGAGAGTAGGGTCCTTGAGGCTGTATTTTTCTCAACTTGGTGTCCTCCACAGGGCCTGATACAATGCCTGGCACATTCTGTGCACTTAATGTCAAGGTCATTAATACGTTATACTCTTTAAAAGAATATTTATGATTTTCTGATTCATGTACAGATCCTTGCCATTTATTATTTGGCCAAATTACTTAATCTCTCTGGGCCCTGATTTCTTTAACTGTAAAATGGGATAATAACAGTATCTCCATCATAATAGACTATAAAAAGGTGATATATGTTCATGGTGGAAAGTTCAGAAAAATCAGAATTTATTAAAAAGTGAACTGGATTACTCATGACTTCACAGCTAGAGGTAACTAATGCAAGTATCTTGATTTATGCCTTCACACTCTTCTCTTTGCATGGTGCAAAGATTATATCCTGAACCCAAGTGGCTCAAAAAAGCCATTACGCATGATGGTGCTTGTATCGGAAATATTGCATAGAGCTCTTTTATTAAATTAATAAATTAATTAATTAGCTAAAGTTTTTTTTCTCCTTTATGCAAAATAGAGTGAAATTACTTTCATTCTGTTTCCCAAAATGTATACATTAAAAGCTACCAGTTATTGAGTCTTTGCAGTTTGAATGCTAAGCATTTTGCGTGTATTATCCTGCTGACTTATAACATACTGTGATAAGTATTACCCTCATTTTACTGAGGAGGAAAAGGAGAGTCAGAGAACATGGCATTACTATCGTTCACCAGTATCTAATTCTACTCTCTTTCTGGACATGTGAGTAGCTATTTTCTGCCCTGCTGATATTAGCTGTGGCCATATCTGCTTTGGTCAGTGAAGCACCAACAGCAGTGATGTGAGTTACTGCCGGATAGGAACACTTCATTCCTGATGCTTAACTCACCACCAGTCTTTCCTCTGTCACGGCCATCATGGAAACCAGCGTGGACGTGGAGAGTTAACGTTGAGCCATCCTGAGCAGAACAGCTGTGCTGGAGCGTGCCAGACTTGTGGCAGTCTTTGCGTGAACAAGAATTAAAGCTTTCTTGTTTGAAGCCATTGAAATGCGGAGATTGTTTGTTACCACAGCATAGCTTGGCCAATCCTGACTAAGGCAGAGGGCTTAAAAAAATCCCCAAGGTCTTAGAGCTTGTAAGTAGAGCAACCAGGATTTGCGCTCAGATCTGTAAGAAGCCCATGTTCAATAGTTTATCTAAGAAGAGTTAGGGGAAGATTTTGTGAGAAATAGAGAGTGAAACTACTGTAACAGTTACTGTCATCAAGCTTTCTTGTTGCACCCTGAATATGGTAATGATAGTGTCATCTTTGAAGTTGCATGGAATTTCTCCAGATTTGCACATGTTGGGAAACATATGCAAAACAGAATAACCTTACCAGTTATGGTAAAATATGTGTTTTCAACATCATGAGAAGATCAGGAAAAGTCATGTGAAATTTGTGAAGCAAAGAGAGTTGGTGTATGTCGGAGAGTGTTTTGCCTATGTTATCCTCTAGGAGTTTTATAGTTTTTGGTCTTATGATTAGATCCTTGATCCATTTTGAGTTTATTTTTGTGTATGGTGTAAGAAAGTGTTCTAGTTTCATTCTTTTACAAGTGGCTGTCCAGTTTTCCCAGCACCACTTGTTAACGAGATTGTCTTTTCTCCATTGTATATTCTTGCCTCCTTTGTCAAAGATAAGGTGTCCATAGATGTGTGGATTTATCTCTGGGCTTTCTATTTTGTTCCATTGATCTATATTTCTGTCTTTGTGCCAGTACCATACTGTCTTGATGACTGTGGATTTGTAGTATAGCCTAAAGTAGGATCCTCTATGACCCACCTCCCAGAATATCAGAAATAAAAGCATGAATAAACAAATGGGACCTAATTAAAATTAAAAGCTTCTGCACAACAAAGGAAACTATAAGCAAGGTGAAAAGACAGCCTTCAGAATGGGAGAAAATAATAGCCAATGAAACAACGGACAAACAATTAATCTTAAAAATATACAAGCAACTCCTGCAGCTCCATTCTAGAAAAATAAACGACCCAATCAAAAAGTGGGCCAAAGAACTTAACAGACGTTTCTCCAAAGAAGACATAAAAATGGCTAACAAACGCATGAAAAGATGCTCAACATCACTCATTATCAGAGAAATGCAAATCAAAACCACAATGAGGTACCACTTTCCACCAGTCAGAATGGCTGCCATCCAAAAGTCTACAAGCAATAAATGCTGGAGAGGATGTGGAGAAAAGGGAACACTCTTACACTGTTGGTGGGAATGCAAACTAGTACAGCCACTATGGAGAAAAGCGTGGAGAGTCCTTAAAAAACTGCAAATAGACCTGCCATATGACCCAGCAATCCCACTGCTGGGCATACACACCGAGGAAACCAGAATTGAAAGAGCCACGTGTACCCCAGTGTTCATCGCCGCATTGTTTACAATAGCCAGGACATGGAAGCAACCTAGATGCCCATCAACTGACGAATGGATAAGAAAGCTGTGGTACATATATGCAATGGAATATGACTCAGCATTAAAAAAAATTATTTTAATCAGTTCTACTCAGGTGGACGGAACTGGAGCCTATTATCCAGAGTGAAGTAAGCCAGAAGGAAAAACAAAAATACAGTATACTAATGCATATATATGGAATTTAGAAAGATGGTAATGAGAACCCTGCATGTGGGACAGCAAAAGAAATGCAGATATATAGAACAGACTCGTGGACTCTGTGGAAGAGGGCAAGGGTGGGATGATATGGGAGAATGGCATTGAAACATGTTAATTATCATATGTGAAATCAATCGCCAGCCCAGGTTTGATGCTCAGGGCTGGTGCACCGAGATGACTCAGGGGGAGGGAATCGGGAGGGAGGAGGGAGTGGGGTTCTGGAGGGGGAACATATGTATACCCATGGTGGATTCATGTCAGTGTATGGCAAAACCAACACAATAAAGTAAAGAAAATTAAAAAAAAAAAAAAAACAAAGAGAGTTGATGGAGCAAAGTTTGAAAACAGGAAACATCTAAATTAAATCGTGTTCATTAAAATCCTTTACCCAGCAAGTAATGATACACCCTTCACTGGCACCTCTGGGAAGCCAATCTAAGCCTCTTTGGGATGCCAATCTAAGCCTCTTTGGGATGCAAAGATGATAAAATTGGTAAGTAAGGCAATTATTAAAAGTTTTAAAGACAGAAATTGCTGAGTACCCAGTCAAGTTGAGTGAGAAAAAGAGGGTGAAACAGGAAGGATACAAAAGCCCTCAGTTTTTAGACCATACAGATTGTTAAAACAGTATAAAGCCCTATATGATATGAAGAACTACAACAGGGACTCCCAAACTTGTGGGGGGCATTCTGCACTAACTGCCAGAATCTGATTGCTGGGGTATTCCTAAAACTGTGGCAAAAACCACATGGCTAGCTTTTGTCAATTTCATCCTTCATAGTGGAAGACATTAAATTTGAATATGGCTCCTAATTTATTCAAAGAAAATAAAGATAGTATCTTTTTAGTGTCTCTAACCCATCAGCACAACCCAACGAAAGTAGACAATTCTTAAAGTCAGAACATTAATAAAAAGGAAAAGCAATCTCTTTCTTGGGTCAGTAGACAAAGGAAATAGCTCCAACTGCCTATTTCCTTACTCTTCCAGCCCTGATCCCAAGACAGGATGTTATCATAGTCCTTAGGGATGGGTGACAAATGAGGTGCTAATGGATCCTTTGGACTGAAATTCAGATGTATGTAGGTCTTTGCCAAAGCTCTTGTCTAGGGAGAATCAAAGGAATGGGATTGGGTCTTGGTGCATCATTTAAACAGAATGAACGTAGCATCAACTGTAGTAACCTGGGCTGTGACCAGCTTCTGGCATCTTCTAGGGCCCTTCATCAGCTCCTTTGATGAGAAACAGGCTTACTCTTCATGAGGCTGTGTCCACCGTGGCTATTACATCAGAATCGGAGGTTTCATCAGTGCTGGCTTGATTGCCTTATCTAATATGAGATATTTATATTCAAGATTCACCATTAAAGCATTTGTATGGTCAAGTCATGCAGAGCATTATAAAGCTGTCTGCAATTCTTGGCATCCTAAACTAGCACATACTCAAATACTAAACCTAACATATTCAAAATAATGCTCACTCCACCTTTTCTCAATGGAACATAATCACAATGTTTCATAAGAAATTCCTCACAGTGAAAAGATGTTTTTGCCATCTTGATGGAGTCTCCTTCTGTGCAAATAAAAATATTTCACTCCTTCATCAGCCCTTGTGTGTGTGTGTGTGTGTGTGTGTGTGCTAAGTCGCTTCAGTTGTGTCTGATTCTTTGCAACCCCATGGAGGGGGGGCTGGCCTTAGGTAACAGGCACCCCTCCTCCATTATAACAAGACAAGGAGAAGCAGATGGGTCCCTGGTTAGGCAGGTAACTCACCACTGTTCCTGTCCGCAATCTGAATGGGGCCACCATTGCACACTTTCAGCCTCTTTCACTTCCGCAGGGACAAATTCTCTGCCATCCAGGCTGCTGCCAAGCCCTGCGTGAAAAAACTACCAAAAAGTGTGTCCTTACCCAGAGTGTCAGGATTAGGCTTTTCCTATCTGGATTTGCCACGGTAAAACATGCTTAAGAAGCATGTTTAGTTTCCTCTTCAGATAATGCCTTCTCCATCACTGCCACCTCATGACAAGCTCTGGCTCTGCTTTTAGCCATGTGTTCAAGGGGGTTAGGGATAGACTTGTAGGAAAAGTTAAACAAAGAAAGCTGGGAATACACTCTCCATACTTACCAAAGTTCTTTTAAGGAGAGCTATCTTTCCCAAGATATGCATTAATTACAAAGGAAAACACAAAAATTTTGAGGTAGAAAAATGTGGTAGACACCTCATAACTCATTGATCAAGGTTAACAATCACCAGTAATGAGATATATTGACTTCATGTACTTCTTGATATGATAAACCCATAAGTGTACATCATTCTTAAGATATTCATGCCCAAAATGCCTACCACAGTCTAATCATGAGAAGACATCAGACCAACTCAAATGAAGAGACATTCTGCATAAACGTGGCCAGTAGACTTCAAAAGAATTGAGGTTGTTCAAATGTCCTTCAATGGATGAAGACTTAAATAAAGCAGGGGACATTGTACAATGGAGCACACAGTAAGGAAAATGAACAGACAATCGATAAATGAAACAACTTGGATGGACCTCAAGGGAATTTTGCTGAGTGAAAAAAACGCAATTTTGAGAGGTCACGTACTATAAGAGTCTATTTATATGGCACTCTCGAAGTGACAGAACTATAGATATAGAGAACAGATTCATGTTTGCTAGGGGTTAGGGGGTAGGGAAGGAAAGGAGTAGAGGTAGCTCCCTCCTTGGGTACCATTAGAGATCCTTAGGATGGAACTATTTTTGATGGCGGCCACACAAAACCACCTGTGATTAAATTGAAAAGAATTAAAACATACATGCGTACGCATACACACAGATATACACAAGTCCGTGTAAAACTGATGAAACCTGAATAAAGTCCATGGATTGTAGAATGTCAATTTCCTGGTCATGTTTCTGTGCTCTAATTATGCAAAGTGCTACTATTGAGGGAAATCAGGTCAAGTGTACAGTGATCTCTCTGTATTGTCAATATTTCTTACAACTGTATGTGAATCTATAGTTACCTCAACAAGGTTTGAAAAGTATATTAAGGTTGTAAAAGTCAAGGAAAGACTTATTAGTGGTCCCAGATTAGAAGAACCGAAGGAGTCATGATAATTAAAACCTATATGGGAGCCTGGATTTGATGCTGAGCCAGAAAAAGTACTAGCGTGGGATGAATCTGTAGTTTGGTTCATTGTACTGTGCTGATGTTCGTCTCTTAGCTTATATCAATGTATGATTATTATATAAGAGTAGGGGATGCTAGATGAAGAAAACTCTCCACTATTTTTGCAACTTTTTCTCTAAGTTTAAAATAATTTCAAAATTTTAAAAAAGTTTAAAAGTTTTGTAAAAAAAAAAGTTTCTTTTATCCTAATCAGAAATCTAACTGCCTTTTAAACATAAATTGGAAAGCTAGCAAACTAGAGGAAAAAAAATAATAAAGGGAAAACAAAACACACATGTAATTTCTTATTATTCTCACCAATAGGTTTCTTCAAGTTTAAGACCATTTATAGCGGCTGTTAATATAATATAAAATCCTAGAGTTTAAATAGCACATCGATACTACTTTTCTATTATACAAACCTCTACAGTCCACTCTGTTACATTTGCCTCATCTAACAACCTTTGCTTTTTAGAACAATTTTCTCCTCTGTGAGCAAGCCATCTCCTGCCCACCTCACTTGCCATTCGTGGTGGAGACCATACCTGGGTGGAGACCCCAAGGCCACTTTGGTTCCAAAGAACCCATCCAGGCTGTCTCAAGCATAGAGGAGTGACCCACCATGACTCAACACACTTGTCGATACAACTGTTTGGAATAAGATACATTTCTTCACGTCCATGGTCTCAGTATCACAGGTTCAAGGCCAAGGAACTCAGAAGACAGAACAACCCGCCCAGCAGGGTGCACACTGCAGGCTTATTCTCCAGGCTCAGCTTCTGCCATGTTCTTAGGCTGAACCATCTAAAGAGCCATGTTTTGCTGTGTGTAGACTTTTTTTTCCCTTCCTCTACATAAGTATTTTTCCAAGCATGGAATTCAGAGGAGAGGTCACTTTTTCTGCATGGGAATCCGCCCGGTTTCTTTTTATGGTCATTTCTATATCCAGAAGGTCCCAGGTCTAGGATGGCATGGAACATTCTGGTGACAGTCCTCTGAGCAAGTGTCCCCATACCCACTTCTTATCTTTTCACCTCAAATCTCGGGCAGTAGCCACTCCCAGTTCCTACAGTCCCTGGTTTTTCTGCTCAAGTGGAAAAAGTACACTCCTTTAGTTTCTTCTTTGAGTTCTTATCTGTATAGCTCTGGTCCAAGGCCGGACTGGTCTGGTTTTCATCCATCTGACCACAGAGGTTACAGCAGGATGGACAGAAGTTTGGACATAGCAGTCTGGGAAAACTTCTCCTATAAACCTGACTTGATACATCTGTCCTGCTGGCAACCAGAGGCTCATCAAGCGGCCAGCTGGCTCCTCGCCTCTTCCCAGAGGCTTAATCCAATGAGGAGCTCCCTAATATGTTTCACTCTGGTGAAAGCAAGTGTCCTGCCCAAGACAGCCCAGTGGGCTGGGCGTACCAGGAGCCCCAGGGTAGCAGAAGCAGTGTCCCACCCCAGGCAGGACCACACGGAAGATATAGACATCCAGCAAGGAGAGTAAGACTGGTGGACCATACTATGTCTGTCCTTGCTGTTTTCCCAACTGCCTCCCCCAAAACAAAAGATAAAGCTCCCACTCCCATCTATCTGGTTTTGCTAGATGAACCAACAGAGCATAAAGCTAATGTCCTGATATTCAGACCCCAGAGCCAATGTTTATTATTATACAAGAGGTCCAGCCTAGAACTTCAGGTACTTCATTTTTAAGCCAAAGTTGTCTGGCACAAACAACTTTAAGGAAAAATCTGTCATTCCACGCAAACCTCGCTGGTGTGAAACGCTCCCCTTCTATTGAGTTGGCCAAAAAGTTCATTCAGGATTTTCCATAACATATTACGGAAAAAAGCAATCGAACTTTTTGGCCAACCCAACTGAATGTTAAGGAAATCTACTGCGCTGACACCTCAAGGTGTGTGACTGGCCTGGGCTTCAATCAGGGGGAGAAAGGGAAATACTCCAGGCCAGGGAAGGAACTGGGTGCTATTTGAGCCTCCATAGAGGTCTCTGTCGCTGTGCACTGCAGCTCAGCTAGGCTCCCGCAGCGAGTGAACAGGCTGGACTCACCCTGCTGGCAGTAGTGAGCACTCGGTAAGGGTTGGCTGATGGTGATCACGTGGCTGGACTGAGATTTCCCCCTTTAAGGGACATGTGCTCACAGCACCCTTCAGCCACAGCCTCAGGAGCAAGGCACCACCAGGAGGGGCCAACCATTGCCCTTCTTACCCACTCTTTGCCGCTGTACGAGAATGTCCTTGGAGGGGCCCCAGCCTCCACGGACACTGTAGGGGCAATCATCCGTGGAACTCTGTGACATTTTCTTTCTGTTTATTCTTTAAGTTTTAGTGGAATTCTGTGGTCCAGACTTGGTTTCAGACTCTGTGCTCTCAGAGTCAGCTAAAGTACAAAGGGGGGAAAAAAGAGAAAGTAGTGGGAAAAATTAGATTCTTGATTTGTGTCCAGATGGTTCTGGACGAAAATAGACTCAGAGATTCTCACTGCAAACTTGCCTCTGGTATGAAGCTCCCCTCCCCTCTTCATTTAAGGTCTTCTTGGTAGAAGAGGGAATGGGGATGGGAAAATACTGGGAACATTCATTTTTCTTTTTCCCAGCCATATATTAAAAGGCAGCACAGGTTCTAGTTGAGGACTTTGGAGGAACACAAGGAGTCGCCCTTTACCTGAGGCCCTAGGATGATAGGATTTTTCACCAACTTGGAAGAGCCCCTCAGAGATAGGCCTGTAGGATGGGCTGGTGTGCTCTGCAGGTGGCAATATTGTGTGCTGGATGTGAGGAAGGACCACATGGCCCTCAGCAGACTCCATTTTTTGAGGAGCTTGAGGGAAAGGAGAAAAGTAGCACACAGACCCTGGGATCTGGGTCCCCCGCCTCAGAGAGCAGCAAGGTTTCATACCAACCCAATCGCCTTCCCTTTAAGGAGATGCTCATGAGAGAGTACCCAGTTCTCTTTGAGGAGAGCATGAGAGCCTTGGGGCTTCCCTGGTGACTTGGCAGTAAAGAATCTGCCTGCAATGCAGGAGCCGCAGGAGCCGCAGTTTCAATCCCTGGGTTGGGAAGATCCCCTGGAGAAGGAAATGGCAACTTACTCCAGTATTCTTGCCTGGGATATCCCATGGACAGAGGAGTCTGGCAGGCTACAGTCCATAGGGTCACAAAGAGTTGGACACAACTGAAGCGATTTAGCACACACGGAGGCACGGGGACCTTGAGGAGACCACCTGCCAGCAACAGGAAACCTGACAGATGGAGTGGCCCCCCATCTCAGGACCTCCAGGGCATGAGCTTGACAACAAAACCGAGTGACCCCAGAGCCCCATCCTGGCCAGATAGAGGCCATGCCCTGTGGTTCTCTCATCCGTCAAATTATTCCCAATCATTCCTCCGAGGCTCACTGAGAACCCAGTGTTCATAAGCCACCACACAAGGCAGGTGTCCTAAAGTGCAGGACCTTCTCCGGTGGCAGTCAGTCAGATGCTGACGAACGAATAGTGGCCAAATGGAAGGTACTTTTTTTAAAATATGATTTTCTACAATTGGGTTTCCTTCCTAATGTTCCTAATGTTGAAACTGCCTTACAGGACAATCAGAGTGCCAGTGAGTCCGTCCTTGGATCTGGGTGCCAGGGACGGGCAAGAGAGGAGAGCCAAAGGGATGTCAGATGCAGGGCCCAGGCTGATGCCAGAAGCCAGAAACAGCAGATAGTCTAAAGAAAGCATCCGTATGAAGGTCAGGTGGCAAGGAGAGAGTCAGATCCCAGACACTGCTGCCGCCAGACTTAAGGCAGACGCCGCAGGAGAAGCACACCCCCGAATATCTCCTCAGGCACTGAGACCCAGATGTGGGGACCTCTGTATAGTTTGCCTAGGGCCCCATCTGAGTTCAGCCCTGAGGTCTGTTTTCAGAGCTTGAACTAAGATCTTTCAACTTTCCTAACCCCCTTCTCCTAACCCCTTGTGGCTCAGCTGGTAAAAAATCTGCCTGCAATGTGGGAGGCCTGTGTTCAGTCCCTGGGTTGGGAAGATCCTCTGGAGAAGGGAAAGTCTACCCACTCCAGTATTCTGGCCTGGAAAATACCATGGACTATACACTCCCTGGGGCCACAAAGAGTTGGACACAACTGAGAGACTTTCACTTTCGCCTGTTAGGTATTTTCTCAGCTTCAAATCATCATTAGGGGAAACTTTATTGTATAGGCAATATACTTGAACACAGAATAATGATATTTTACATTTTACTGTGCTTCATACTTAACAAATCACTTTCACATCTCTTCTCTTGTGTGAGTTTCAAAACTACCCTATGAGGCAGAAAGGAAATGACTGGATTCCACACACCATTAGATTTCTTGAAGGCAGGGACTGTTTTGTTCTCTGTTTTAATGTAAGCATGATACGTTGCCTGGTGCAGGGTAGATACTTAACTAAATATTTGTTTAATAAATGGATGAATGGATGGATGGTTGGATTGGTAGATGGATGGATGGATGGAAGAGAGGGTGGGGTGGACAGATGGATGGATGGAATCTGCCTTGATCTTCAAGCTGGATTCAATTCCCAATTTCATTCACTACCTTTTGGCTTTGTCCAAGCCTTTAAACCTTATTTTCCTAACCTGTAAAATAGCAATAATAATGTCATTTCTGCTACCACAGTGTCATAGTGATTGGGAATAGAGCCAGGGCTTGAACTAGGATTTCCTGATTTTTGGTTCATTGTTTGTTCCATTATGGTGGAGGGAAGGAAGGAGGAAATTATTGTGTGTTTATCTGTCAGGCTGTGTTTTAGGAATTTTAAAATCCCCATAGCAGCTCCATGGGGGAAGTATTATGATTATCCCCAGTTTACAGATGAAGAAACTAAGACTGAGAGAAGTGAAGTGACTTGTTGAGGTTCCACAGTAGAGTTAGGATTCAAACCCAAGGTCTACCTGACTTCAAAAGCCAATTTTTCCACCACCTGCCATATTTTATTTTTAGAAAATGATTAGAGATCTCTCAGGTTCCCCATCCATCCTAGAAACAAGATTGACAATGACTGCCAAAGACTCCAGTACTGCAGTGGAAGCAGCCGCTTGTGCATTTGCCCCCCCCATTTTAACTATTGGCCAATGCATATAAGCAGCACTGCAAATTGGAATGTTTTGGCCAGAAACACAGTTGTCCACTACTACATTCTAGATCATCAAATAGCTCTCCAGTTGCCCAATTTTTTTTATTCTAGACACTCTGAAAAATAGCAGGTAATGTAATCTTTATGAGACTAGATCTATGGAACCACTTATGGCTCTAAACAAACTCAATGTGTGTGAAGATTTATCATGGAAGTCACAGAGGAGGAAAACCTGGCGGAAAATGAAAACAGAGCTTAGCCTAAATCTTTTCATAGCCTTTGTATTGGAGTAATTAGTTGCGTTAACTTTTGGCCAGGAAGCAGGTATACAAATCAACTTAGGACACAAAACTCTGATACAGGATGTTCCAATATGGGGCACACCTGGGCTTGGGAGGAGGGGAAGGAAAGTGGGGTGGAGGAGAAAGAAGTAGCTTTAATCCTGAAGCAAATGGAAACTCTTAATGGGTGAGGCTTGAATATGTCTGTCTCCAAGATGTATTTCTTTATCAGTGAAGACTCAGCTGCAACTGACTAAGAGCCTAGCCTAAGTTAGTCTAAAGCAAAATGTTAATTTATAGTTCCACACAACTTACAAGTCTAGAGGCTGGCTGATACAGTCTTAATGTTTGTGTTCTCCCCAAATTCATACGTTGAAACCCTAGCCCTCATTGTAATGGTATTTGGAGGTAGGGCCTTTGGGGCTAATTAGGTTTAGGTGAGGTCATGAGGGTGGGGTCCTAGGGATGAGAACAGTGCCTTTATAAGAGATCAGAGAGCCTTCTCTCTCTCTCTCTCCTCTCTCTCTCCCTGCCATATGAGGAATCAGCAAGAAGGCAGCCATATGCAAGCCTGGAAGAGAGCTTTCACCAGAACCTGATCAAACTGGCACCCTGACCTTGGACTTCTACTCTTCAGAACTGTGAGAAACAAAATTCTGTTGTTTAAGCTACCCGGTTTACAGTATTTTGTTATTGCTGCCTGAGCTGCCTGGCGAAGACACAGGTAAGGTTTCAGTATGGCTGGCTACTGGAGTTCAGAGCTGGTCGTTAGAATCTTGTTTCTCTCATCCAGTATCTGAGCTCTCCTTACTCTCTCAAGGCTCCAGTCTCAGAAAAGCTTATGCCCCAGCGAAGCTACATTGCCTGCCAGATTCAAGTTGGAAGGGCAGCCTAGATGGAGGCATCTCCTTCTATTCCAGAAACCTCGGCAAGATCCCATTACGTCTCATTGGCTCTAATAGGGAAACATGTCTATTCCTGAACCAATCTCTGAGGCCAGAGAATGTGACATGCTGATTGCCTTTGGCCTGGGCCACGTGCTTCACTCTGATTCTGTGGGCCTAGACCCACCCAAAGAACACAAATGAGGTGGGAGAGTGGGGGCTGAAGACACAAGGGGCACAGCAGGTTAGTGGAGCCTGGGTGGAAGCCAGGTTAGACCTCAAAATCAAACCCCCAAGAAAAGAGTGATTCAGCAAGGGAGCAGATGAATGCCCGCAAATAAACTGCTTTGATGTATCTCAATAACCTTGCACACTGAGTTTACTATCAAGCTGTGAAATGTTTTATCCCAAATAATAAATTAAATGGTAGAGTTTGTTAGGATGAAAATTCATACCGTATGTGTCTTAAGTTCTTAAACTCAGTTCATGGGGTTTGGCAATAAGGTTGGTTTATCAAAATTTGTCTAATTAAATCATTACAGATGTACCTCACTTTTCACCATGTGCTTATTCCTTTTAGTGGGTATTAAACTGAATTTGAGAGCAGTGGATTGTATTTTCAAATGTGGGGACACATTTTCAAATGTGTGGGGACACAATTTCTCATTGTGAAATGCATCTATAAAAAAAAACACTCGCTTAATTTCTCTATAAGTTTGGGTTGTGGCCCATTGGCCTTTTGTAAAGTGGGGCCTTAGTAGCATCATTAAACATGTGTGAGCATGACCATACACACAGCCCTGACTTGAAAATCTATAAAAATCTAAAAAACAAGCAGTAACTGCAGAAGAATCCTAAAAACAAAACAACAACAACAACAAAACTTTTCCCAACAATATTTTTCCATATGAGTCTATCCTTATAAGACTAAATCCCTTTAAATTCATTTTCCCAGGCTATGTTTCTCCCTGAACAAAAAATTCCATAAAACAAATAGCCCTGCAGAGATTTGACAGCAGAAAGACTCCAGGAGCCAATGGTCCTGGAGCCAACAAACAAAACTCTGTTTCAATATGGTTGCCATCAGATCAAAGGTCAGGCCTCTGTGCATCTCCATGCTACCAATTAGCATGACGTTCCAGCCAAGTTAAATGGTTCTCATTGGCAGCTTCCACCCCACGGGGGAGGCCATCAGGACAGATGCCAAAGTAGGCATATATTGTGCGTGAATTGTTCTGATTTGTTGATTTGGAGATTTTATTTGAGTTGTTAATAAAAACTGATATTCAATCAGTACTAGAACTAACGTTGTGCTTATTAGGATTTTTTTCTTCAACAGGCTGGGAACTCAGAGGTTTCTTTCAGCCAGGGGCACTCATGTCAGTCTTTTAGAACATTCTCTTCCAGCTGAAAACGTTAGCATGTATGAATACGATCATGACATAAACATCTCAGAGTAGGGCAACTAGGGCATGGAGGACATAATTTCTGCCTTTATATAATAAAAGACTTTTCCATCATAAAAGATGGGAGAGGGGCAGATTGCAAAGGACTTATAAGTGCTTGTTGGTCCTATTTCACCCTTTCAGGAAGGAAGCAGAGAGCATCTTTTCTGGAAATAATAGGTAATCCTCTCCCTTGTGTTTCTAGGGGCACTTGAACCTCATTCCCAGAAGCATCTCTCCCAAATGCTTTCAGGGTGCCAAAGCTCTTTTCACAAGTCACACTGCTCAGTTCTTCAAGTTTAAAGGCAAACATCTGGGAGATGCTAGCTTAAATTTATCAACATGCACACCTTCAAAATGTCAGAGTCTTTCCAGAGAGGTGGTGTTGGTGACATCAGACATCCATTATGGGAATTATCTCACTAAATCCTCCCAGCAACTGTATGGACAGATGTGCTATTACTAACACCCTTTTACAGAGGAGAAAACTGACATTTAAAAACAAAATAAGGGGGACTTCCCTGGCAGTCCAAATCCACCTTCCATTGCAGGGGATGTAGGTTTGATCCTGAGTCAAAGAACTAAGACATCACATGCTGTGGGGTAATCAAGCCCACACGCCATAACTAAGACTCAACACAGCCAAATAAATACATAAAAATGAAAAAAAAATCCCAAAAAACAGAATAAGGAACTTGCCTCGGACCTGCAATCTTTTCAGAAACAAAAGGGTTGGGAAGGGAATAGAAAAGTATGAGGACAGGTAAGCTTCACAGTTGTTGCCAGGGCCAAGCCCCCAAACAATTCACAGCATAGCTCTCTGTTTTCCCAATAGGAGGAGTCAAAACAGGCATGGTGTAGGGTAAGGGGAGTATCTAGCAAGTAAAACACAACCATGTACCCATCTGGGCAAACACATTCACCATCATTCCCCCATGGTAGATTCCAAGGTGGAAAAGGAAGGCACTGTGTGAGTCTCCCTTCTTAGCTCCCGTCAACCATGGACACACTCCATCCCACCGACTTTTTGCCCTTGGGCCTGGAGGTTGCAAGCAGTGAGGAGTAGTGGTAAACAAGAAGGAGATTCCCCTCCCCCACCCCCACCCCTCATCGTCCTCACTCAGAATCAGATGCTGGCAAACAGAGTGGAGCCCAGAATGAAGAATGATGGTGGTACCTGATATTCCCCCTGGGCCTCCCCCTCACCACTACACTCCTCAAAGATTGCCATATGTAACATATTTAAGAACATAAACCACCCTCACATATCCTCACAGCCAAGAATTTTCTCTCAGTATCTACATTCTGCTTTGTAATTCTAAGCCAGTCCCACTGCAGCAAGCTCCTGTGCATCCAAGATGGGAGAGATCAGGAAATTGCTGACTTTGCCCTGAGTATCCTGCAGGCAGCTGATCCACCTGGGAAGGTCTGATATGCTGGACAGCAGAGTGCTACCACGTCCCAGGAATCCAGATGCTCCTTATTAAGATATTTTGAGTTTGTGTTGTTAAGTTAATTTGTCCAATTATAAAGGAAGAAGGAGGTTCTGATAGCTCTCTCTGTAATTTCCCACACTTTAGGGGATCAAAATTCCCTGCCACATACTGGAAAGGAAGTGAAAAGTTTGACTCCTACTCAATGCATTTCCGAATCTGGTGGGTCATTCATTGAACAACCTTATATTAAACTTCTACTTGTGTATCTGGACTCGTGATGGCTGCTGAGCTTCCATCAGAAGTCCCCATAGCAACACACCAGAGACAAACCAACACAATGGCAAGTGGCCAGTTTGCCGCAGGGCAGGCATGACCCGCACCATGGGAGCAGAATGCAGGGTTCAAGGCCACAGTTGCGGCTAATGGCCAGAGAAGTGTTTGCCTTTATAGGGCAGCTCAGTCTTCTTCTGCACTCTGGGGTCCATTTTTAGACTCAGATTCATGGAGCATCAGGTTCAGTTCAGTTCAGCTATTCAATCGTGTTCAGCACTTTGCAACCCCATGGACTACACAGCATGCCAGCCCTCCCTGTCCATCACCAACTCCCAGAGTTTACTCAAACTCACGTCCATTGAGTCGGTGATGCCATCCAACCATCTCATTCTCTGTCGTCTCCTTCTCCTCCTCCCTTCAATCTTTCCCAGCATCAGGGTCTTTTCCAGTGAGTCAGTTCTTCTCATCAGGTGGCCAAAGGATTGGAATTTCAGCTTCACCAACAGTCCTTCCAATGAATATTCAGGACTGATTTCCTTTAGGATGAACTGGTTGGATCTTCTTGCAGTCCAAGGGATGCTCAAGAGTCTGATCCAACAGCACAGTTCAAAACATCAATTCTTCGGTACTTTGCTTTCTTTATATTCCAACTCTCACATTCATACATGACTCCTGGAAAAAACCATAGCTTTAACTAGATGGACCTTTGTTGGTAAAGTAATGTCTCTGCTTTTTAATATGCTGTCTAGGTTGGTCATAACTTTACTTCCAAGGAGTAAGCGTCTTTTAATTCCATGGCTGCAGTCACCATCTGCAGTGATTTTGGAGCCCCCCCAAAATAAAATCTGTCACTGTTTCCACTGTTTCCCCATCTATTTGCCATGAAATGATGGGACCAGATGCCATGATCTCAGTTTTCTGAATGTTGAGCTTTGAGCCAACTTTTTCACTCTCCTCTTTCACTTTCATCAAGAGGCTCTTAGTTCTTTACTTTTTGCCATACGGGTGGCATCATCTGCATATCAGAGGTTACTGATATTTCTCCCAGCAATCTTGATTCCAGCTTGTGCTTCATCCAGCCCGGCATTTCTCATGATGTACTCTGCATATAAGTTAAATAAGCAGGGTCACAATATACAGCCTTGACATACTCCTTTCCCTATTTGGAAGCAGTCTGTTGTTCCATGTCCAGTTCTAACCGTTGCTTCTTGACCTGCATACAGATTTCTCAAGAGGCAGGTCAGGTGGTCTGGTATCCCATCTCTTTCAGAATTTTCCACAGTTTGTTGTGATCCACACAGTCAAAGGCTTTGGCGTAGTCAATAAAGCAGAAGTAGATGTTTTTCTGGAACTCTCTTGCTTTTTGGATGAGCCAACAGATGTTGGCAATTTGATCTCTGGTTCTTCTGCCTTTTCTAAAACCAGCTTGAACATCTAGAAGTTCATGGTTCATGTACTGTTGAAGCTTGGCTTGGAGAATTTTGAGCATTACTTTACTAGTATGTGCTGCTGCTGCTGCTAAGTCACTTCAATCGTGTCCGACTCTGTGTGACCCCATAGATGGCAGCCCACCAGGCTCCCCTGCCCCTGGGATTCTCCAAGCAAGAATAGTGGAATGGGTTGCTATTTCCTTCTCCAATGCGTGAAAGTGAAGTCGCTCAGTCATGTCCGACTCTTAGCCACCCCATGGACTGCAGCCTACCAGGCTCCTCCATCCATGGGATTTTCCAGGCAAGAGTACTGGAGTGGGGTGCCATTGCCTTCTCCAACTAATAAGATGAGTGCAATTGTGTGGTAGTTTGAGCATTCTTTGGCATTGCCTTTCTTTGGAATTGGAATGAAAACTGACCTTTTCCAGTCCTATGGCCATTGCTGAGTTTTATAAATTTGCTGGCATATTGAGTGCAGCACTTTCACAGAATCATCTTTTAGGATTTGAAATAGCTCAACTGAAATTCCATCACCTCCACTAGCTTTGTTTGTAGTGATGCTTCCTAAGGCCCACTTGACTTCACATTCCAGGATGTCTGGCTCTAGGTGAGTGATCACGCCATCGTGATTATCTGGGTCACGGATAATCTGGCTGTGCGGTGCTGGAGCAGTGGCTGCGTGACACTGGAGTGGCTGTGAGGAGATACCCCACATCCAGGGGCAAAGGAGAAGCCCCAGCAGGACTGTAGGTGCTGGAGCGGCAGCTAGGGGCGCTGGAGCGCATCCGAAGGCAAAAGAGAAGCCCCAGCAAGATGGTAGAAGGGGTGAATTCGAGTTTAGAACCAAATCACATTCCCACCAGAGACGCTCAGGGGGCTCAAACAAACCTTGAGTGCATCAGGACCCAGAGACCCCACAAAGACTGAGCCATAACTGTGTTTGAGTGTCTCCTGAGGAGGTATGGGTCAGTAGTGGACTGCCACAAGGGCAGGGGCTCTGGGTAGAGCAGACTTAGGTATGGCTGGGTTCAGCAGACTGGGGTTTGGCATAAACCCTCTTTTTTTTTTTTTTTTTTTTTTTTTTTTTTTTTTTTTTTTTTTTTTTTAATTATTGTTTTAGCCATACATTGTTATGATATCACCATGGGTTTACATATGCTTCCCCTCCGGGTCCCCCCTCCCTCCTCCCTCCCCCCCCGGGAAATCTCGCTGCACCAGTCCCGAGCATCAATCCTGGGCTGGCGATTGATTAGACACATGACAATTAACATGCTTCAATGCCCTTCTCCCATCTCATCCCACCCTTACCCTCATCCACAAAGTCCACAAGTCTATTCTATACATCTGCGTTCCTTTTGTTGTCTCCCATGTTGGGTTCTCATTACTGTCTTTCTAAAACCCTCTTGAAGGAGGTCGCCATTAACCCCACCATGGAGCATCAGGATAATTCCAATAAAATGAACCCAGCCATCCATCACACACTGTTCCATTCGGGCAAGTCCTGGGGTGGAGGCAAGTATTTCAGGGACCCCGAGCCTGTGCAGTCTGGCCTGGCAGGGGGTGCTGGACCCTCTGCAGGCCTCCTCATGCCAAGGCCTGGGGACTTCGGGGCCAGAGTGCTGGCCAGCTTGCCCAGTGCTTCACTTGTTTGAATAGTCACTCATCACTCAGGCAACCAGTGTTTGTGCTGTGCCTCCTGCTACCCAATGCTGCTCTGGGGCCAGGGCTGAAAAAGGACAAAACTCACTGCCCAGTGGAGCCGACAGCCTAAGGCAGCAAGTGAGACAACAAACAAGAATAACAAACCCCCTTGCTGTGTGCCAGTCACTGATCCCAGTGCTTTCACATTTCATTTTCACCACTCTATGTTGTTTGATGTTTTGGTCACCCAGTTGTGTCCGACACTTTACAACCCCAGGGACTGTAGCCCACCAGTCTCCTCTCTCCATGAAATTTCCCAGGCAAGAAAACCGGAGTGGATTGCCATTTCCATCTCCAGGGGATCTTCCCAACCCAGGAACTGAACCCACATCTCCTTCATCAGGTAAACAGCCCCCAGGGCAGCCTGCCCACCTATGCAGTAGGCACTATCATGAAGCACAACTTAAAGACAAGAAAAGTGAGGCACAGAGAAGCCACGTAACCTCCCCAAGATCAGCAGCCAGGAAGTGGGGGAGTCCTGGATTTGAGCAGAGCCCATGCTTTCAGTGCTCACACTCCACAAAATAAATGTCAGTTATATGTCACCGTAAGAGGTGAGAAGTTCAGTAGGAAAGAGAAAGCAGGGAAGCAGGGTAGGAAGTGCTAGGGGATGTGTGTGGGAGAGGGTGGTTTGCGGTTTTAATTATAGGGGTCAGGAAAATCCTCATTATGACCGGGACACTAGCACAGACTTGCAGGACGTGAGGAAGTGAGTGATAGAGACGTCTCGTGGTGGGGAGGACACTCTGAGGAGCAGTAAAGATTCTGCTCCCAATTTCAACATGGGAGGGAAGGGCTTTCCACACCACCTAGCAATTCCCTGACACCAGCTCAGGCTCGTAAAATTCAACTCAAGCCTGACACTACCTCTGCAGAGATAGCCACAGAATCCATAGGCTAAAGGTTCAGTTCTACAAGACTCCTCTCCCCAATAGCCTCAGACCCCATTCATAAACCCAGCTTGTCTCCTATGCTTCTTCTGACCTATAGACAGGAGGTTCCAATGACTCATTCACTGGGTTTGATTAATTTGCTAAAGCAACTCACAAAACTCTGAGACACATTTTTAGTTCCTGGGTTATTGGTTTATTATAAAAGCCTGTAACTCGGGTACAGCCAGTTGGTGCATACATCTCTATGCACCTGGCAAGGTATAAAGAAAGGTTGCCACGTTTCCATGCCTTCCCCTAGGGTACCATCCCCCAGAACTCCATGTGTTCACAACCAGAAACTCTCTGAGCCCATCCTTGTGGGTTTTCATGGAGACTTCATTATATAGATGTTGGCAATTGATTCAATCGCCAGCTTCTCTCCCCCTCTGCAGAAGTCAGGGGTGGGATTGCAGGTCCCAACCCTCCAATCATGAGATTGACTCTCCTGGTAACCAGCTTCCATCCTTAGGTGGGGTACAAAAGTCATCTCATTAATGAAACAAGAGACACCTTTATGGCTCCCATCACAGGCAATTCCGAGAGTTTGAGGGATTTTGTGCCAGAAATGGGTCAAGAACCAAATATATATTTCTTATTATAAGGCACGACGTCACAAGGAGCCTGCCTGGAGTATGCAGCAGCTGCAGTGGAGGGAGAAGGAAACTGAAGGAGTTCAGACAGAGGTGAGGGGTTGGGAGATCATACCACACAGGGCTGAAGAAGGCATGCCAGGGACCTGGGATATTTTCTGAGTGATGGGAGTTGAGGAAGCCATTATCAATCAGTCAGCCAGTCATTCAGTCATGTCCAACTCTGAAGTCCCATGGATTGTAGCCCGTCAGGCTCCTCTCCATGGAATTTTCCAGGCAAAAAATTCCCCATCCCCTGGGTTGCCAGGGGATTTTCCCAACCCAGGCATCAAACCTGTGTCTCTTTCACCTCCTGTATTTGCAGGTGGATTCTTTACCACTAGTGCCACCTGGGAAGGCCAGGAGCCATAATGCTTTCTGACATATATTTCCCATCTATCCCCTTCTGACCTCAGGATAGGATTACTCTTCCTTGTCCCTCTGAAACTGTGTGTGGCCATGTGTCTTGCTCAGTCAACAGAATGGGAGCAGAGGTGAGGTGGTCACTTTCAGATAGAAACTTTGAATAAGAAGTAAGCTTTCTTGGGTTAAGCCACTCAGATTTTTGTGTTTGTTACCTCAGCGTAATCTAGCCAAAACTGACGAGTACAGATTCCAAGAGGGAAGACCTGTTCTGGCAGGATCAATTTGGTAGCAGCTGATATTCAGAGATAGGATGGAAGCAGAGAAAGCAGTTAAGGGAGTATTGTATCACCAGATGAGAGAAGCAGATGATGGTCAATCAATCATCAGTAATACTGGAAATAATGAAAAGTGATCAGATTCCAGATACATGCAATTGAACTATCAGAATTTGCTAATGAATTGGATACTAGCGGAGAGAAAGAAAGTCGAAGATGACCCCAAGGTTTATGGTATGGTCAACTAGAAGGACAAAAGAAAGCCCTCAACCCTCCAAACCAACCCCTTCGTGCAACACACACACGTTTCAAAAAAGAACTCTATTTTTCTTTCAGCAGGCAGATGCCTGAAATTTCACTATTAAAGAGTCATTCTTCTTGGATAAGCATTGCCCTTTCCAGGCAGTTTATTTCAAAATGAAAATATCCACTAGAGAAGTTCTTTAATGTGGAATGATTTATTTTAGCAACTCAGAGACACCCTTGAAATCATCTAGTCCAACCCTCTTATTTCATTTGAAAAAAAAACAGAGGTCCAAAGAGGTAAACGATCTTGCCCAAGGTCATGTAGAAAATTAGAATCCAGCCAAGACCCGAAGAAAAAGACTCCTGACTCATAGCTCATTGCTTTCTCCACTGCCTCTTGTCCAGGCTGTGTAGGGGGCTTCTGGCTGTGCATGTGCTTTGGGGGAATGCAGGGAGGAGAGCCAGTGACTCCTTCACTATTCTGTGTGGACCAGTCCTGAGCAGGACTCAGGAGCATACCCCCTAAGGTTGAGAATCTTTCCATCACATTAACCTTGACTTTGCAGGTCCTGAGGCAAAGCCCATATCTGAGAAGAAAAAGTACTAAAAGGAACTGAAAGGAATAGATCCTGTTCAACTCTGCCTGGGAGTGTGTCTGACAGTCAGCAAGCATGGAACACGTTCAAGTCCCTTCTTCCCTCTGTCTTGTTTGGTGTTTTCCTGCCCTGCCAGCTTTGTGCCACTCTTTCTACAAAGCATTCTTTGCGCAGCTCCCCCTGGGTCGGGCACAGCTAAAAACAGACAGAGCCAACACTCCTCTTGGTATCCTGGCACATTGCATCCTGGCACACTAACTAGAATCATTTGATGCTGCATTTTTATGTCAGGCTTTAAATCTGCAAAGTGCCTGACTATAATTTTTATTAGGTTTTTAGTATTAGTTGTACCTTTTAAAACAGCTATTTGAAACCGCTACCACCAAAACTCTTCTCCGACTTTGGCAAATCTTGGACCATGGCCATTTTTGGTGACTTCCGTCTTAGACCCAGTCCAGGGTCTAAGGAAGCCAAACCACCTTTTTAGGCAGTTAGTGAAATCAGCCATTTCCCACGTGTGGCAGAATGGTGAGAGTCAACAAGCAGGTTTGGACCAGAATCTCTGCTTCTAAGAAGAAAGTAAAGAATAACCCAAAAAGAAAAACATGGCAAAAGAGATGCACAGCTTTAGAGGCCAAATCGCAGCTCTCAGAGCCACTGGCAGTCAAGGGACAGCTTGTAATGTTTATCAGGTCCCAGTACTGAAAAAATGTGTAGAATAAACTGAAATCATGTTAACTTTTCCTTCTGAAGTTTAAATGAATATCTGTATTATACAAAAGTGCCGAAACGTATATCAAAGCCTATAAAAATAAGGCTAACTAAGACAGTGTTTCCAATGATTTTGCTTTCATTGGAAAAGAAATGTCCCCATAAAAAGGCATAATTTGTGCTTCATTCTTCTGTTGAGCGATCTACAAACGCTGCACTTGACATCCTGGGTAAACTTCCCTTTCTTCCAAGCAAACCAATTTTGTCTTTCCCTGAACACATGCAAGAAGTTTGGAAAGATCACTAAAGCCACACTTGGAACAATGCGACATTGTGTGCTGCCCCTGGACACACGGCCTGTTTCATATATTAACTGCTTTCTAAATTCCACTAATGACAATGCCATGTGTGCCGTCTTCAGTTTTTACCCCCATTTATACATTTATTCCCCCTCAACAGACCCCAGCTGTTATTAAAGAACAGTATTTAAGTCACATCACAATAAAGATTTCTCAGTAATGAATGATCCCAAACAGTGGCCCATTTCTTGGAGTAATTTTACCAAATTCAATTTGGTATGGTGTGTACTCAGATCTGCCAATGATGCAGAAAAAAAAAAAAAAGCTGAATACCTGATCTCAGAAAGCTTGCTGTTTGAAATGACAAGATTCCAACATAACACCCTGAACTCGATTCTGATGGGACCTCATATAGAATTCCAAATGGGAATGATGGCTTTGTCCTATAGAGATTTTCATGGCTGTTTTGTTTTGTTTTTCCCACTTCTGCCACTCTTTGCTCCAGGCCTTGATGGATCCTAGGTTCCATCACAAAGATAAGAGAACTTCAGCAACTGCCATTCCTCTGTGACAACAGAGTCATTTCCAAGGGGGTTCAGGAGGACTTCTCATCACCTTAACCACACTATCAGGCCTGACAGTATGATACTGGTATTGACACTGGGTGGCTTAAGGAAGATTTACCTGGACCAAAGTACACATCAGAGGCAGAGTTTAAACCAGGTCTTTGGTCATCCTAAGAACTTGGTAGCAAAGTAGCTCCTTATTTCATCTCTATCCAGAGGGACGACATCACACATAAGATCCTTTCTTCTCAGGCCTCTTGGGCAAGCATTTTTCCCCTCACCACAAAATGCTTTTCTTTTCTTTCTTTCTTTCTTTTTTTTTTTAAAAAAAGGAACTTGCTGCTCCAAACTGGCTTGGTATCTGGCTCTGGGTCCAGAACTTGAGGCTAAATGGTGAGGTTGCAATGTGTTTCTGGATTCTGTGGTTTCAAAGTTACTCTTTCCAAACCAGGGTGGGCTCTCTGAACAATGGTCAAGTTGGCGCACTCTACGTCTCCCTGCTTTGTCACCCCAGCTTCATCTTGGTAGAAGGAAATGCATCTGCAGAATCAAACAATGATTCCCTTCACCGAGCACTCATCCTGTGCCAGCAAACATCCTAGTGTTTTCCCTCCATTGTCTTGTTTAAACATCCCAGTGTTCCCCTCTGCCCACCAGATCTTCCTCCTCCAGAGGGCATCTCCCTCCTCTGAGGAGTCTGATGCTCAGAGAGGTTAAGTAACCGGCCCAAAGTCACAACGGTAGTAAGTGGTTGAGGTAGCCTGGACTCCATCCTAAGATAAAGGAATTTTGAAGGTCACAGGCTCAAACCCTCATGCCAATGCAGTCTTTTATCAAACATCAATCACACGCTTTTTGCTATATAGCACAAACACAAGCTACTTTCCCAAAAAGACAAAGAAGAATATTTCTTAGAGAACTATCCAACTCAGCTTCAACTAAGGTCTTCCCAGTCCTCCCATGACATCCTGTAAGCCCAGGACTGACTTTCTCCCTGGGGCTGGGACTTGAACTTCTCGAAACACGGCCTGGCAGGCAGCAGGACATATACCTGCTCAGTAGGGCTGCAGAAGTCTGTCTGTCAGGAAAATGCCTTCCCCTTCTGAACTTCCTTCTTAATTAAAATAACATTTTGAAAGTAAAATTAACCAGTGTGTAGAATAAACAGTACAACAATAGCTGTGATTAATCTGTCAGAGATGGTATAATGTGATGCTAATAGGAAGAAATAAACTCCTGCTGAAGATCAAAGTCAGCTCTGCACATGGAGAACTTTTATAATTAGAATGCCAATAAATGAATCTCCATCCTGGAAAAAAAAAAAAAAAAAAGAGCTCTGCAGGCTGGCAGAATGAGGGAGGGAGACAGTCTGAGGACATTCCACTGCCCAGAGAAGCAGGAACCCTGGAGAAGGAAAGTTCCGGTCTGCAGCCCGGCCTCTTGTCCTCTAGCATCTGGCAGCCCCTCTTCTCTAACTTGGTGATGGTCACTCAAACCTCCCCCAGGCCCCCCATGTACTGTTAAAATCCATCCAGCTCAGCCGGGGCATGTAGGAGGAGTGTGGGGCATGTCTGCATGGAGTGTATGTGTATGCAGGTGTGGAGGAGGGGCGATGTGCCCAAGTCTGCGTTGGGCACCCACCTAACAGAGCTCCTCCTGTGCCTTAGCATAGGCCCTACACGGCCTCCCAGGTGGCGCTAGTGGTAAAGAACACGCCTGCCAATGCAGGAGACATATGAGACATGGGTTGATCCCTGGATCAGGAAGATCTCCTGGAGGAAGGCATGGCAACCCACTCCAGCATCCTTGCCTAGAGAATCCCATGGACAGAGGAGCATGGAGGGCTACGGTCCACAGGGTCGCAGAGTCTGACACCACTGAAGTGGCTTAGCATACGCAGGAGTCTTAAGTTACAAGTGAGGGAACTGGAATTGTGAACCCAGATCTTTGGGGTTCTGAACCCTGGGCGCTTTTTTGTGCGTGTGTGCTTCTCTTTGGGAAAAGTATAAGCTAATAAAGCAACTGTGATGATGCATGTTCCGCTTACATCCATGGAAAGGCAAATGAAGAATTGAGGTGCATAGAGTAAACAAGCATTTAAACAAAAATGAAAAATGGAGTGCCTACTGTGTGCCAGCAGAGTGTTAGGTACTGAGGATGGCATGGCCCCTGCTGCTCTTGAGAGAAGCTTGTTGGGAGAGAAAGAAGGGAGACTGGCAGGCTGACAGACCTTTATAATCCAGTGCAGATGCTGCAGAGCCCCAGTCAGAGCGGGTGAGGGGGCCACAGAGAAGAATCCTAAAACAAGACTTGGGGAGTCAGGCTGTCTCCAAGTCACGTCTGCACTGAGGCCTCAGAGACAAGGCAGGGTCAGCTTGGTGAAGGTGACACAGAGCAGGAAAACGTCCTAGGAAGAGGAAAGAGCATGTGCAAAGGCCCAGAGAAGCATGATCCATGGATGCCTATACAATATCTCCATGAACAAATATGCAATTATTTCAGCTCTTCCTACCCCAGATCCTGGGTTCCCTCAAGTATCACATTCACCCAATTTACAAGTTAGCTCTGCCATGTTCTCAACCAGCTCTGCTGCCCACTAGAATGCAGATACCCTTGATAGAACCAACAGATTTTAGTCCATTTCAGCTTATGGCTGGTGACTGTCCCAGGCCATTTCCTGAGAGTAGAAATGGACACCCAAGGGTGACGGCTGGTTCCCCAAAGGGAGGCAGGTTTTGCCAGGCTCACTGTCTGGCAAACATGAAGTCCTGCTGCTGCTAAGACTTGTCACAAAGGTGCGACCAGCAAGGCTGATGTATATCCCCACCTGCTGCAACTCAGCATCACAACAGGAACTCCCTGTCACTCCCACACTGCTACTCACTTAACAGGAATACAGCCCAGCACTGAGTGGGCTAAGGAGCAAGACCAGGGTTATGGTGGAATTGAACTGTTCAATGAGCCAGCACACCTGAGTGGTCTACATTTTTGTTAGCTTCTACCAGACCGACAAAAATGATTTTAAATACTTAAGTTTTGTTTCTTTAAGGATTTTCCAAAATACTAGTCAGTAAGGTGCAATGGATTACTCCAATACTTGGGCAACCTGAAGCAAACAGCTGACTCATTGGAAAAGACCCTGATGCAGGGAAAAACTGAAAGCAAAAAAAGAAGAGGGCGACCAAGGATGAGATGGTTGGATAGCATTACTGATTCAATGGACATGAACTTGGGCAATCTCCAGGAGATGGTGAGGGACAGGGAGGCCTGGTGTGCAGTAGTCCATGGGGTCCTAAACAAAAAAAAAGGTGCAAGGCTGAGGGCATGGATTTTGGAGCCCACAAACTAGGTGTGTGACCTCAATCTGGTTATTTAAACTCTCTGAATTTCAACTGTTTCATTCAGGAATATGCGTTTGTTGAGGATCTACTATACTCTAGGTGTTATGAGGAGTACTAGGCTCTGACACTTTCTAAGATTTTATAGTTTAGTGGGGATGGTAGACTACTGCCTATTATGGGAATGTAACAGGGATGGGCACATATACTTTCTTCTGCACTCCCAGTATTCGACTTCCCCTTATTCTCCCAGAGGCATGTGGTTTTCATAGGAGACTTTTGGGATTTTTGCAGCCAGGATGCAAAGAGAAAGAAGAAGCCAATATTCAGCTTTCCATCCAGAATAGGATTTTTGAGTCCACAGCAAAACAATGGTTTTGAAAGCCAAGCATTCTCAGAATCAAAAAGGAGGAATGGAGGAGCTTTCAGAATTCCTTAAGCTCCATTAAAATATCAAAAGCCAGGCTTGGAGCACTTGATCATAGAGTTTCACTATAGGCCTAAGGTGGGGAGAGCTCAGGGTGAGACCGGAGAGGAGACTGGCTGAGGGAAGGAGGGGGACAAAGCTTTTGCCTTCAGCCCTGCAGAGGAGAGTGGGCAGGGGAAAGACAGGCCAGGCCGGTGACCACTGTTCAGGATCTTCAATTTCCCTTCTTATTGGGCCTACCCCAAATTGTAGGATGAGCATTACAGAAAGGGGTAGGAGAGAACCAGAGAATACTGGAGCATGTGGCCTACTTCCCTGGGTTCAGGCCTCTGAGAGATGCCCCAGAGAAATGAGAGTATGGCATTGGGGGTGGGGAGTCCTCAGCAGAGACTTTGAGATAATGCCTCTGGTTCCCTTCAGCCTGTGTGCAGTGTGCAGAGATGGCCACTTTCCTGACATCTTTCCTGACCTCCAGACTTCTGTGTTGTACATGTGCCCCTGGTGTACCACTGTACACCAGGCCTCCCTGTCCCTCACCATCTCCTGGAGTTTGCCCAAGTTCATGTCCATTGAATCAGTACATTTCCCCTCCACCAAAATCCTAAACTGAAGATCTCACCTTCCTAGCCCACCCACAGGCTCCAAAACTGATACTATCTCTATAGTTGGCACAAACATTTATTTGCTCAGGCAAATTGGGAAGCCAGGGGACATCCAGAACACCCTTTTCTCTCCCTTATCCAACCACTCCCACATCCTGGCAACCTTACTTTTACATTTGTTTTGAACGTGTCTCCTCTCTACACTTAATTCCTAGCAACAGCTTAGGCCATCATTGTCATTGTTCACTTGTATGTGAACTTCATGTTTCCCTCCAAGGAGAGCAAACTGGGAGGAGAGCGTGGAAGATGCTGGAGCATCAGGTTAACAATGTGTATGTAGCACAAGGTACTGGTGCCGCGTACACATTGGGGACCCCCCAAGATACCCCCATTGCCTCAGATCTCACTATCCAGGTGCATGCTGATGGCTTTTCTTCTATAAGCACCTAGGGGCTTTCTCTGGCCGCAGAAGCTCATTCAGATGGGCACAAGAGGCAGACTACTAGTGGTGGGGAACTATTCTCCCCTCTCCCCAAATAGCCTTCAAACAACTTCGAATAGAAGTTGGAGGATAAATACCCTAGCTCCTTCCCTCCTTATGAGAGATGACACTGAGGAATGACCATTTTGCTTGAGAATGACTACACCCCCCAGGTGACCCACACCCTCCTTGACCTCACCTGTGACTCCTCCAGCTTCATCTCCTGCCACTTTGTGCCCCATTGATTCTGAACTGGCTGCAGTGTCCTGGATGTACCACACTGTTCCTGCACACCTTAGTTCAAGTTTTCCCTCTGTCTGCAATGAGGTGTTTCCCAACATTCTTCCCTAGCTCTTACTCATGCCTCCCCTAAGCTTATTTACATATATTTAAGCATTTGTCGGGTGCAATACAGAGTGCCTCAGAAGTACCTAGGAAGGGCACTCAGTCTTTGCTTAGGGGGTCAAGGAAAGCACCCCATTAGAAATGTCATCTAAGATTCCAAGAGGTGAGTCTCAAAGGAATAGAAAGGGGCAAGATGGAACTGGGGGAGTGATGGATTTTGAAGCACTGAAAAAGGAATATGGGGCCCAGAGATGCCAGCACAGCTTGTTAAATGAACTGAAAAAAAGTTCAGCAAGGCTGGAGCTATAGGAAAGAAAAGGAAGCTGCAGGAGGGGGAGATGAAGAGGCATGAGAGGCCAGATGACACAGGGCTTTAAGGAACAGAGAATTTATGTTACTGCAATGGATGATAATGAAGGGACTCTGAAGCTCCTAGCTGGTCAAATGCTTCATTCCCGGAGCTTCCATATTTTTCCTTGTCAGTTTACACATCTCCTTGCTCACAGGATAGCAAGTTTCTACGCGGCAGGGAACACTTCTCCTTGACCTTTGTTTTCTTGTCCCTAACACAGATCCTGCCCCAGAACAGGACTGTAATAAGCACACTGAGTTGGGCCACTGTGACAGAGAGCCACCCAGCCCAGACTCCCCCACAGAACATCACAGAGAAGGCGTGAGGCCCCGGCCTGTGCCTTAGCATCACGGATCCTGACTGTCAATATGGCACCACACGCTGGGGAAGAGCAGCCGTAACACTCTACAGACAGACTTTCGGGAGCGCTACCCCAGAGTGTCTCTGCAGTGACCCCAACAGAAATGCCTGACACCCGGGCTGGTGGGGGCTGAAGAGTGAAGACCTGGGTGTAGACTCCAGGGCAACAGTAGTGGTGTGGGGGCTCCTGAGGAGCACTGAGGACTCACCCTGGTGGGTGGGGAGCAGGAGAGCCTCAGAGGGGTCTGAACACAACATCCACAAGGATGAGATCTGGGTGGTCTGTATGGTGGTCATAAGGTCATTGAAAGCCCTCCTGGGGACAGAGCTGGACCATTCTGGGAAGTTGGAGTCTCACAGCTGTTTGCATCAGGAGCGCAGAGGGGAGACTCCAGTCCCCTAGGAGACTCACTCCACCTGAACCTAAAGAGGTCACTGCCTGTTTCATTGTGGCTGATTTCTGTGTCTGTCTCATGCTTCTTTCCAAATTAGACTCAACCAAGTCACAATTTTACTTTTACGAGCCTGGAATATAATGTATATTAAATAACTATTTAATAAGGGCTTCCCTATTGGTTTAGTGGTAAATAATCCACCTGCCAATGCAGGAGATGTGGATTTGATCCCTGGATTGAGAAGATCCCTTGGAGAAGGAAATGGCAACCCACTCAAGCATTCTTGCCTGGGAAATTTCATGGACAGAGGAACCTGGGGGGCTGCAGTCCATGGTGTTTCAAAGAGTCAGACACGACTTAGACACGACTAAACAACAACAAACGTGGGTGAAGCAACTTATTAGCATTTAAGTTCCACACAACGAGAGGCTGTTTTGTTTACTTGCTTAATCTCTGGCCCCTAAAACAGGACTGGCCCATCGTAGGTGTTCAGAAATTACTTATTTAATATATTTAACTCTATAACTACAAGTTATTATACTTATGTCTCAAAGAGGATGATCTTTCTCCCAAGGTCGCACCACCTTAGAGAAATGAAATCTTCCTAGCTGCAAGCTGGTGGCTTTCCTGGGCTGTGGTGCCCCCAATGGAGAAGAGCTGAACTGCTCTGAGCCCAGCTAGGCTCTCTGACTGGTTCCAAGGATGAGATCCGTGGGGTTGCTGCAGCTTGAGTTAGGAACAAAGACTTTGGGTGTACATGCTGAGGGGGACGGGGGGGGGGGGGATGGCAGCAGAGCCCTTGCCAGTGTCAGTATATATGGCCTAAAACAAGAACCCGGGGAGCAACTGGCACATAGGAGCACTCAGTGTCAGTGACTGAGGGGCATGTGTGAGAGGTCAGAGTTGAAGCAGGGGGTGGAATCATAAAACGAGGAGGGGACACCTGCAAGAATGAGCATGGGAAAGTCATTGACAAAGCCTTGGGAGGCAAGTTGCGTTCCAAGGGCAGACGGAGACATCAGAGAGCTAGATGGCAAGCCAGGATATAGTCACAGGAGCCTGGAAAAGAAAGTGTTAGATGCCAGAGGTCATTGGAGAGGAAGCCAAGGACTGGCATAGTCTGCTGAACCTGGCCGAAAGGAGGAAGAGGCATGGTGTTTAACAGCGAGAGTACCACAGGCTTGGGTCACATCTCCACTCCGCCGTTGACTTAGGCAGAGCAGGAGAAGTACCTCCTCGGTCTTCAGCTTCCTTATCTACAAATGGATGATGGCTACTGATTGGGCCTGGGTCCAGGCCTGAAACAAGGATGCGCTCAATAAATGCTGCCATCATGATATTGGTGGTCGGGTGGTTATTGCAACTGTGACCTTGAAGAAGACAATATCAGTTCAGTAGGGGGAACAGAAAGGGAAGAAGATGGGAACCAGACTGCAGGGAGTTAAGGGGAGCCAAGGAAATGGTAAGTGTCGATGACTTTGCTGAGGAATTTGGTAGTAAAAGGAAGTTGAGAAATCCAGTGATTCTGCTGCAGAAGGGCCAGTTGTTTCTTTAAAAGAAAAAAGGCAAGTGAGTGCTCACAAGCAAAAGAGAAGAGACCCTGGAGATGGAGAAAGTGAAGAGATCAGAGAGGAAGAAAGGAGATATCAAAGAAGAGGTAGACATAGTCCTCCAGAGGAGACAGGGGAGCCCCCTCAGCTGCAGTGTTCTCTGCTCCTTTATCAGCGTCCCCACTCCACCCAGGGTCGGAAGGTCTTTTCCTCAGCCAGAAAGTGTGATATCAAGAAGACTCGCCTAGAAGTCAAAAGACCTGGCCCTGCCCCGGTTGCTTGTACTTGGTCTGCACTTCTGTTCTTCTGAAATGTGTCCTCCTCCTGCATAAACGAGGTGGCTGGAATTATCTTCTCCATAATTCTGTAACTGTATCATCTCACTCAGCATTATAAGATGTTTCCTCTTCTGAAGTGTTTTCTCCACTCTGATCAGCAGGAAGGGAAAAAAAAATCTTTGAACTGAAGCTATCACTTCCACAGCAATTGGGACAATATTTCCGTTTCACACGTATTGCGAACAGATCCGGTGGTTCCATCAGTGCTGATAGATCACTGCTGAGCCTCCTGGTGTTTTAAATAGCATATGCACTTGGTTCTGGCCTTCTGGAATGAAGCAAGGGAGAGACAGGAGCTTTGTGCTAGGCTGAGAGTTGCTGTTGACAAGGCACTCAATGGCTATAGGCTTCACATCCTCAGAAATAACAACAATTACTGTGCACGCCACAATCTGTCCTCCAAGGCAGCAAACGCATCAGCTGCTGGTTATTTTGATACCCTGGATAAAAAGCTTTCGAGAAAATCTAGTACAGAAAACATTCTTATCCTCTGCTTGTCTGCACCATTCCTTCTGCCTGCTGCCCTCTCAGCTGTTTGCATTCCTATAAATGTAGCTGGTCCAGGCTTCAAGGTCCTCGTCTCAGTGACCAGGAGGAAGTCGTTTCTGTTTGGATCCTCATGAAAGTGGAAGAAGCAAGAAAAGAGACATCTGGTTATGTGTCTGTGTGCCAAGGCCGGTCTGACCTGGAATCTGCTGGGAACCAATGCAGCGTAGATGCGCTGACAGCCGCGCATGGCTATGAGCATTGTGAACTTCAAAAAGCATTCACTGAACACCTACTGTGTGCCAGACCAGGAGAGAGGGTGATGAACACAGTCAGGATCTAATAACCAGCCCCCACAAGAACACGAGCTCTTTGATCAGGTACCATGGTCATCTCACAGACTCGCACACAGTTGTTGTTCAACTGCTAAATTGTGTCTGACTCTTTTGCATCCTCCATGGACTGTAGTCTGCCAGTCTCCTCTGTCCATGGGATTTCCCAGGCAAGAATACCAGAATGGGTTGCCATTTCCTCCTCCAGCGGATCTTCCTGACTCAGGGATTGACTCTGAATCTTCTACTTGGCAGGCAAATTTTTTACCACTGAGCTACCTAAGAAGCCCCTGGCACATGGTAGGTGCTCAATGATCAATCTCTGGAATGTGTGTTTGTTATTTACATGTTATAATTTACTCAAGATCCTTAACACTCAGGGACATTCAGGGATGGAAAGAAGTGCTTATTAAACCAACATATGCCATCAGAATATGATCAACAATTTGGGGAATGGGATATCCAGGCTTGTATCCTGTTCACATCACTTTTAAATCTCCCTCTTACATTCTACATAAAAAGAACCACAAGTGCCCCAAAACCTTTTATCCTTCTGGGTGATTACAGAAGGACACATACAAAAGGTCTGCATTCAACAGCCAAATACTGTTATTCTAAAAATTTCAACTTCATCCCTGAATTCTTGGGCAGTGATTATGTAAGGCTTAAGGCTGGCGCTTTCAAACAAGTTTATACATGACATGATTGATGAATGAATTTGTCCTATTGTCTGGAAGTTCCTTTGTTTAACTGACATGACCTAATGGATCACCCTACTCTGATGACACGTCTACAGAAAGGGCCATTCATGGTGGCTCTGGTCACTTACACTCACCTCCTAGGTGTGTTCCTCCACCAGCTTGTATCTGAACAACTCAAGTGGATAAGCCTTTGCTGGAAATAACAAGGTCACATCAAAGCTGAAGTTCCCTTCCAAGTCTGAGGCTTTCTTTCTACCTCATCCTTCTCAGGTAAATGGGTAAACCTAGGTATGGGGGCAAAGACAAAAGCAGAAAGACATGGTAACCTCAGATCAATCTGTGTCAAGTGCCAAAGCAGAGCCTCACCTTGTTCAGTGTCCTCCACTGGGAAACAAGGGCCACCTCCGGACTTAGAGCAGGAATCCCTATTCCTCACTAAGTCTGGCACCTGTGGGTGACATTCACATTGATTGCGGTGGCATGGCTTCACCCATAAAGGGAGACTCTGTCTCTCCCTCTCTCTGTCTCTCTCCTCACATGCCTTCCTCTCTTGTGGTATCAGGCACAGAGTCAGGGTTCAGCATTCAATTTGCTCAAGGAAGAACTGAAGAAACACGTCTATAAGTTCAACACCAGAGGGGTTGGTGGAATGAATTTCCAAAGACGTACGAATCCCCCAGAACACTATTACAATTAATGATGCACATTTAGTGGAAATCTGACTTTGGAGGTATTTCTGCCTTGCCAGTATGGGCCATGGGTCAGACACGCTTCCCACATCAAGCACTGACTCCACAGAACCCAAGAAATCTTGGAGGGTGATCCAGGAGATCCCATCCCACAGAAAGCACAGATGGTGGAGGAAAAGAAGAATTTGGGTCAGGCGTGGGGTGGGGTGGAAGGCTGTCTTCCTAGGTCAGCTTAGAGTCACAGAACTCTTGCAACATTGATGAAAGCTGCTCACCTTCTACCCAGAAAAATGCAGGCATCACACACAGACAAACATGCCTACAACTTCAGAAGGATCAGGGACTCTAGGAAGGAAGTTTCCTGAGTCAGGGCCTTAAGGGAAGGCTCTGATGCCTTAGGTCCTGTTGCCTAAGTGCTCTGTGTTTTTCCTCTACAGAGGACTTGCCCTTGCCCCAGGGTCTTCTAGGGGAATACGGTTTTCAGGGCCACAGCCCTCCCTCTCGTCAGAGAAGCCTCTGTACCGTCATCTTGCAGAGCTCCCCTAGGTGCATTTTTTCTCCAAGGGTGACAAGAAGCGTCCCAGGAGAAAGGGGTCTCTGAACTTGTCTCTTTTGGCTGACAGGAGCAGGAGGACCAGAAACCTAGGGCAGGAAAGGTGATGTCCTGCGGACACTCCCGCCGGGCTCCAGGCGCTGGCTGCAGGCAATGCTGGAGGAAAGCGTGGGGAGGTGGAGGGGGTGCGTGGTCACCGGGCAAATCCGCCCACCCGGAGCCTGTCGGCCGGTGGGCGTCAGCAACCAGTACCCCGGCCTGGTGTCTCAGAAAATCCTTAGCCAGCCGGGTTCTGCGCGCCGTCCCTCCAACCGCGTGCGCTTCCTTTTGACCTCTGGAGGGTTGAACCCCTCCCAGGCCGGGTCCAGTCAGCCTTGCTGGGGCAAGATCGACCAACCTCTCTCGTCCCCAGGAGCCCCCGCTGGCGGGCACCTCCGCCTGGCCAGAGCAGGTGCGGTGCTGGGGCCGGGGAGGGTTGGAGTGGGGGAAAGGATTTGGAGTGGGTGACTCAGGGAGGAGGGGCTAAGAATTCAAGAAGCAGCTCGGCGCTCCGGCACAGCAGAGAGCGCTGGGAGCCGGAGGGGAGCGCAGCGGTGAGTCAGGCTGCCCCGAGCTCAGCCCGAGAGGGGTGCAGCGCGGGCACGGGCGCGGGCCGGCGTGGCTAGGCTCCCGGGGGAGAGTATGCAGGGATCGCGGTCTGGCGAGATCTCCCGGCACCATCGCCCCCGAGGTCCCGCGGGCTGAAGTGCGGCGGTGAGAGGAGCGTCCCGAGTGGGTGCGGGAGCGCGGGAGCCTCTGCTGGCGGGCGAGTCGTGGGGAGCAGCGCTGTATCAGTTCGTGGAGTTCCCGATCTCTCGATGGATGGTCAGAAGTCCGGAAGGCGGCACCGCGGTGCCAGAGACTAGCTCAAGGGTTAGAAGAGGGACAGCACGCGAGTGAGGGAGAGCAAAGGAGCCAGGCGAGAGGGATGCGCGGGCTGTGAGCGCGCCAGGGCAGCAAGAGCGGTGGCCTGCACCGCCGAGGGCGAATGCGCGGCGAGCGCGGGCTGCGGTGTGTGGCCAGTCTCGCGTGTGCTACGCTGCCCCCGCGACGCTGCTCCCAGGTATGGGGACAAGCCGGTCAGGGGGCTCTGGACCTGGTGCAGCCAGTGGAGCCAGGGTCCCTGGGCTCCTCTGCGGGTCGCTGGAGAGTTGGGAGTCCTGAGTGATGGCCCCAGAGGTTGGTAGAGCAAGCCTGCTGGTCAAGGGACCTCCATGGAAGGTCCTGCTACGTGGATCACACGCCTCACTTCCAGCTGTCTGCTGCCAGGTGTAGGAGAAGTTGCCATGAAGGGATGGGGCGGGCAGAGCCTTAGGTCCAGGAAGCAAAGACCCGGAGGAGGGAGAGACAAGACTTGAGGTCAAGGAGCCGCATCTTTGAGCAATAGTAAACAAGCGGCTTCACTCTGATTACAACTCTCCTTTTGCTTTCCAAAAAAAAAAAAAAAAATTCTGAGATTCTCATGGAAGGTGTCTTCTGCTTGAACTTTCTCTTCTTTAGTGACTTGAGAGATTAAAAAAGAGCATGCTTGCTAGGCTGGTTTTTCCAAGTTGTTCCAGGCTGGAAGTTGTAACAGTTTGTCGGATAATTTATGGGTGTTTCATGCATTAAAGTGTATTACTGCAAAGCCTTTGGGTGCTGTGGGTATTAAGGAAAACTTAGCGCACGTTCCCAGCTGGAAACCAAAATAGGACTCTCCTGGGTATCTCTGCCCCCTCTGTCATCTGAGGCCAATGGAAATCCTGGAGAAAAGGCATTTGATTAATTGTCCTGGCTCCATCCTCTGGGCGCAGCCACTGCAGTGCCAACCCCCTCCTTCCCCACACATACATGGCCAGCTGCATTCTTAAATTCAGAAAGGGCAGTGGCAGGCCCACCAGTATCTCCTCTCCAGGGTCTTCAGACTCTTGAAGCTGTCACTTAAGTCTGCTGGAGGGGACTATTTCTCCTTCTCAACGTGGTGCAGAAGGACAACAGCTGTTGGGCCCTGCCAGCTCTTCTTGCTCAGTGTTTACAATTTCCTAGCCAATGTCTGAAACTTTCCCCTTCTGAAGACCCACTGAAGAGAGACTCCATTAGATCTGGAAGGGTCTCTTTTGTGGAGAAGTCATAGGTCAGCCTGGGCAACCCGAATGCCAGTCCACCATGGTTAGCGTTCTGGACATTGAGGTGACTGAGAACTGGGGTTGAGGGGTGAGTGAGAGTGGTCTGGGGTCTGAGGCTGGCCCTGCTGGTGTTGACTCAGAGAGGAAATGAATGTTCTTCAGACTCTGGTCCTTGAAGGGGGGTGGGATTAACATCACACGCTGCCAAAATCCTCCCCCAGGCTTTTGCCAATGTTTTTGTGCGGATGGGAAAAAGGGCAACCTTGAAGGGAAAAATGTTAGGAGGCACCAAGGGAAATGGGGAACCAAGGTCTTGGGGACTGGCGACACATGTATTGATGGGACTGTAGGAGTATCTCAGAGGATTTTATGGCAGCTGCTGGTGCCACGCCATCCCTGGACAGCCATCTCACCCTAAAGCTCCCCAGACCCACTAGGAAACTGGAAAACTGGCTCCACTGGGGGCAGCCATCCTAGTACTAGGGACTTTCCATATCCTCGACCTTTGTCCGCAAGTGGGGTTCTCACCTCCTACTTCCCACCCCAGACCTCCTCAACCTGGAGGGGCAGAAGGAGCAGGGCATGAGGCTTCACACTCTCCCCTTCCAGAGAAAAATCCGTGCAGTGGCCAGGAAGGGGGCCCCAGCTGCCGACATCAGCAGGGAGGGTAGGGCATGGCAGGGCAGGGCTGGAGCCCGAGGGAAGTTTCTCATCACTGCTGAGATTAAACTGATGAGAAAATCACACAGCTTTCCTCTTAAATGAGCGCTGAGCACTTCGGCTGCACATTTACGGAGTGCCTTATTACAGTGGCGGCTGCACTGGAGCCACAGAAAAATGACTCTCTGCCCTCAGCAGGCGATGGAAGGACTCATATAAAGTCTGGATATCTCTGAGCAAACAACCCGTGTTCCCAGAGGGTTTCTCTTTCTTTGACTGGCACCTCTGAACTTGCAAACCATCAACTAAACTGTCAGCTCTTAGGCTCAGCCAGTCCTGAGAAATCAACTCTGTGATGGGCCAGTTTCACAGAACAGCATTCTGTGGCCTCTAGCAAGTAAAGGAAGAGGAAAAGACCCTTCCCCAACCCATTGCCAGGGACCTTGCTTCCTAACAGTGGGGAGATGGTTAACATCCAGTCTCCAAATAGTAGCAAAATTGAGATGGCCCTGAGGCAGAAACGCAGCTGGAGAAGCTGAGGTTTTGTGGTCATTGACCTTCGGTTGGTTATGCATACGGATGGAATTGTCCTATTTAAGCCAAGATGATAGACCTTGAGCCACAAAATTTAGCCAAGACCAGAACAGTGAAATCACATAATAAAAAAAGATCTTAGGCTTCATGGTGTTTTCGTTACTCTTCTATGGGTTACCTTACATGTTTTGGAGGAATTCCTAGAGGTTGTTGGCCTCAACAGGAATTATACTGAAATGATCTCTTAATATTTCTCTCCTATATTTTAGGTAAACTTCTTGTGGTAGTTTTTGAGTTGTAAGACAGAAGGGAAAATAGCTTTGTGATCTTGAGCGAGTCACTAAACTTCTCAGGCTTCACTTTCACAATCTATGGGAGAAGGGTAGTGTATTAACAGTGTTTCTCAATGGGGCTGTTGGCATTGGGGAAGATTCTTGGTTACGGGTGACTTATTTCTGTAATTCTGGAAGTTGAGTATTCCTGCCTCACCTACCAAAATGACAGAAATGGTGACAACCCGAAATCCTCTCCCCACAATGGAAGGCTAAATGCTTATTAAAAGGATAATACTGCTCCCAGTTGAGAACTCCCTTGGCAATTACCAATAAGGACCTTTCTTTCAGGCCTTATGGTTGGGCCATCTTCTACTTAATCACTGAATTGGGGCTTCAGAGATCCAGTCCTGGGCTTCATCCTCCATGAGCCAGTGTATCAGGCTTCAGGAAACTCAGTGCTATGGTCCTGCTGGGCATCATCCTTTGGTTTTGTCAGTGGAGTGTGACTACAAATGGCCCACATGAAAAGAAAACCCAAGAGTTGGGGGGAAGGGACCAGTGGTATTAGAGCATGGCGGCTTCCTTCTCTGCCATATGTTATTAAAAATACCGGCAGACTGCCTGCCCCGGGTGTCCACAGCACTGCGAGGAAATCCTTCTCTCCTTTACTAAATGGATCACACTGTAGCACCAGGAGGTCCCTTCTCTGAATGAGAGAATGAGGAAGCAGAGCCCTCCCCAGCACTGACAACACTTAATACAACGTGGGCACATGTTGATATCAAATTAATACAACCGTGCCCAAGCTGTGAGAGTAAATGGGAATCAATAAAGTGAAATTTAATTGAAAAAGCAGGCTAGCAATGTACACTGGAAGGATGGTGCATATAGCAATGGGTTTATTCTCACTTATCCTAACTTCTTCCACAAGGTCTCACTGGATGATAAAAAATAGGGCCATTTGAGTTATTCTTAGTGTAAAGGACTAAACTGAATAATTTCTTTGGAGGATTTTATTGCTTGCTACCCACTCCCAAACCCCTGGAGTAGGGAATGGCAACCCATTCCAGTATTCTTGTCCTGGGAAATCCCATAGACAGAGGAACCTGGTGGGCTACAGTCCATGGGGTCACAAGAGATTTGGACATGACTTTGCAACTAAACAACAACAACACCCCCAAGTTGCAGAAGAGAGGAAACTACCAAAGTAGTAGAACTGGCAGGGTTTGTAGCTGACTCCTGATGAGGCCAAAAAGAAAAAAAAAAAAAAAAACGACATCAGAGATGTAAGGAGATTCCCAGATGAGACTGAGACTGGTCTGATGATGCAATCTGTCAAGTAGGACTAGCAACAATGCTTTTTGAATTGCCCAAGTTTGGCCAACCTCTTTCACACGCGGAATATCTTTTTATTAGTAGTAGTATTAGTCAATCAGACAGTCAGGGTTTCCCTGAAAATTCCCCACTGGGGTAAGCAGATGGAGAGGTTTCAGCACTGCCTGCGGTGGCCTCTGCAGGTGGAGAGCTCTGCAAGTGGAATGATCTGGCTCTGAAGTCAGCGAGGATGAACGGCCCAAACTTCCCCCAGAAGCTGTTCCACAGTGAGGGCAGTTAAAATCCACTGCTACAGAATAGGCTCCCAGTAACCACAAAGTATGTGCTACTTGGTACACAGATGGGCTGATTTTCCCATTTCCTTTGGCTGTCCTCTCGGTAGCCAGGTTGGTGGAATATATCATCTGTCTGAACACCACACACACTCCCAAGTGAGCCCAGGGAGGGCTGCCTGCCAGAAACCATAAGAGCTCAGCCCAGGTCCAGAGAGGGAGGTCCTGTCTAAGCCCCTAGTGACTGTGGATCTGACGCGGGGTTAAAGTGACTCGCATTTCTCATTCGTCCAGTCTAGTGAAACGCCATCCCGTGTTTGGACCTGAGCAGACCTGGCTTGGGAAGATCCCCTGGAGAAGCTCACAGCAATCCATTCTAGTATTCTTACCTGGAGAATTCTCATGGGCAGAGGAGCCTGGCAGGCTACAGTCCTTGGAGTCTCAGAGTCAGACATGACCTGAGCAACTAAGCACAGCACAGCACAGAACTGGCTTGGAGGTTAGGGCAGTAGGGTGCCATCTCATCCCTGTCAGTAACCAGGCATTGAGCCCCCATGCTGTTTGGGAGATGCCAAGAGAAGCAGACTCCCTTTGGACTGTGATTTCAAAGGAAAGAGCAGTCACGCTCCTGAAGGCTGCTGGACTAAGTAAGCAGGGAGGAGGGGGATGAGCACCAGGAAAGCAGAGATGCAAGAGGGCGTCTCTTGTACCTGGTGTTCCTCTTCTGTGAAACAGAGGTAACAGTAGGACCTGCTCTGCTGGGCTGGGTACCTCAAGCAGGGTGATATTGGTGGGACATCAGCACAAGCCTGGCACACAGTTGAGCAGGCACTCAACAAACATGAGTTCTTTTCTGTCATTCTCTCCCTCAGTGGTACTGATCTGAGGTATGCTTTTCATTTCATATTAAACAACATCATCTTTGCTTTTTTTTTTTTTTATGCCTCTGTATGTGTAAAGCTTTGCTGCCCTGGGAGAAGAAATCTTTCTGGAAACATCGAATCTTCTCTAGGAATTTACCCACCTTCATTTTGACTTTCTGTAATTAACATTCTCATTGGGATAGAATTTTAACCAAACATTTCATCTTCTGAACTACCTCAGCTTCATAATATCGGAGTGAAAGGAAACTCAGAGATATTCTCCTGCGATTTTCTTTCAGAGGCAAACTTCTCAGACTTGTATCTCAGAGATGTTATGTAATGCTCTCTAAATAAGGCATTTCTTGAGAATGGCCATTTGTACTGGCAGCTTTAAGAATGTTTCGGTTCCTTGCCCCACATAACAACTTCTCCTCCCTCCAACGACTCGTTTCCTTAGGATTTTATGTGTCTTATCCAGTTCACAAGAGAAGGAAGAGGAGGAAGTGAAATTTTCTGTGTCAGCCGGGTATTCGTGCTCTCCCACCCCAAGGGTCAGTGACTGGGCAGCTGTTGCTAAGTAGCGTATAACCTGTGGTTAAAGGGGGAACAGTCCTCACCCTGGGAAGGCAACATCAGGCCATGGATGGATCTGCCTTCTCCCAATGAGCATCTTGATTAATATGCTAACCAGGGGCCTGGGCCCTGTGGAGAGTCATAATAAATATAAATCCTGCCCAAGGAGCTTGCTCTCAAATCAAAATTTGAATGGCTTCAGAGGCTTATCAGATAATGTAAATGAGGTAAGACTTAGGCTGGTGGGGGCTGCAGAGAACTAGAGAGGGTACGCCCCATTAGAAGAGGACAGAGAATCTGTTGCTTTGCAGGTTTGTAGACCCAATGTGGCCAGATCTTCCAACTTTCCCAAGAATTCAAACTTTGTGCTTGAGTGTATAGATCCTTCTACTTTTCAAAACATCCAGGCAGATCAGCAAAACTTGCCTGCAGTTTCATCTTATTATCCAGATAGACACACTTGGAGAAATTGAGAGCAGTATCAAAGTGGAAACTAGATGAAGAAGTTCCCATCGACTCTCAGAGAGGCCTGAATGACCAGTGTCCTCTAGGAAGGCTTCCTAGAGGAAGGGAATGTCCTGCAGACAGGTAGGATTGTCTAAAAGCAGCCCTGGCATAAAACAGAACCAGCTTCAGACCCAATCTCTGTCTCTTATTGGCTCTGTAACCACATAATGACTCTAAGCCTCAGTTTCTCATCTGTAAAAGGGACTCATAATGAAAATCTCAGGGGACAGTTGCGAGGGTGAGAGGAAGGAGGCCTGGAAAGCCTGGCCTAGTCCAGAGCCTGGAACATTGGCAGTGCCCAGTGAGCCTGAGTTCTGTCCTAATGCTGGGCAGGTGGGGTTTAGCCAGCCCAGAGGGCATGAAGGGCCAGAAACATGAAGAAGGGCCATTCACTGAGCTTCGTGACCAGTGGCTTTCTGAGGACTTGGGCTTCAGTTGTTTTTCCTGTCCCCAGAGAAGGATAGCATTTGTAGGCTGTTTTTCTCCCCTCCTGCCCTCCTCCTGCTTCTCCTCAGGGCCCAAGACTGTATTCCCTCTTGCTCTATCAGAATCCCACACTTTAAAAACCTGACCTGGGCCAACAGTAGAAAAACAGAACTCTACTCCATAAGAAGGAAACTTACTCCAGGAGGCTGTATAGACACGCATGGCAAATATTCAAGGAATTCTTAGGAATAAAAAAAAAAATTGTAAATCTGGATTTTTGCATGAGGCCATCACAGGAACATGTTTTCTCAATTAGCATGCACATTGTTTGGAGTGAAGTCACTGAGTCCGCGGCTCCTCAGGGCTGACTTGTGCTGAAGCCACCTGATCAGGACCTTACTTTCCGTGATCGAAATCTGATTCGATCAACCCTGTCCCTGCCCCTAGCTGCTGAAACAAAATCAACCCAAATTATAAACCAGGGTGGAGACATATGCACTCCACTGCAAAGCAATCAAATTTCAGATCCTGGGTGTACTCACCCAAAACTGAGAAAGACAACACTACTCTTGATGATGGAGTGACAGTCTTCACAGACGCTTGCGTTGTTCTTTTCCTTGGGCACTTATTGTTAGATGGTGATTGTGCATGGCCCTGTCAGAGCAGATGTGTCCTGTAAGTTCTGAAAGCAGAGAAAATAGTTTCTTTTGCGAAAGCATGCATCAATTGCTTAAAATATTACTAGTCGGTGCCTGAGATCAGCGATTATGTTTTCTGGATGGTTTCCTGGACTGACTCTTTTCCAAGCAAACGGCTTTGTCGGATATTTGTAATTTCTGAAATATTTGATTAATGATGTCCCCTCACCAGAGGGATGGTCCAGGGTACATGATTAGCAGCTTGCTTCAGAAGCAGAGATACAGCCCAGCATCCAAAAGGATCAAGCAAGAAGTTGAAAAAATTTCAAACCCACTGCCATAAAATAAAATAAGGGAAAATGGTTTTCAAACTACAGGTTGGGACCTACTAGGGACATGAGAAATCAATTAAGTGGTACAACTTTTTTTTTTAAAAGAAAGAAGTAAAGTTTTAAAAATCAACATGCATTGTATGGAACAAGGGGAAATATGTGTGAAAACTTTGTTTTAATTGTCTATGTGTTTACACAATATGTGTGCAAACTGGATCATGACGGAAAATATATTTTTTCACTATGAGTCATGGTTAAAAAAGTTGAAAAGCTCTTGGCACAGACAACAGCATGGTTTAGAAAAGGACATCGCTCTGAAGCCAGACAAGCTTGGGGTTAAGTCCCAGCTCTGTGATTCCTAGCTGTATGATCTTAGGGAATTTAAGTTCTCTAAGCATCAGTTTCCTCACTTGCAAGGTCGGACTAACTGCCTCCTCAGAGGGCTATTGTGTAGATTAAATGACAAAGATGTATGAAGTGCTTGGTACTGGGTCTGCCATCAAGGAGACCTCAGGAAGCATGAGCCGCTGTCATCAATGGTCTTCTCCTTCCCCCCTCTGCCTCCTCTTTCTGTATCTTCTTCTTTGAGACTACTCAACCTCAGTATAATGATGACCTCCCTAAATGTTTTTGTCCCCTAGATCTCTGGCCAGCCTAGCAAAGAAACAATATCATGGTATGTTGTCTGTATCCCTACCTTTCCACCCTCCTTCTTCTATTTCATGTTGGCAGAGGCATCTTTCGTTGCTTCTGATCCCTGGACATCATCACGACAGCAATTGTCCCAAGGGCCCAAGACATCCCTCTCCCTGTCACTGAGACCCATCAGCAGGGTATCACAGCATCACAGCCTTCCCCAGCCTGGTGACCGGGACAAATTCTTTGGTCCTAATGTGGTGGTACAGTGACTCTGGAAGGAGCTTCTGTTCCCACAAATCACATCCTTTCCTTCTCAGTATATTTTTATAAGGACAACAGGGCTAAGATACTATTAAAATGTTGACATTGTCAAATTCTTAAGAAGTCCCTGCCCAGAGCAGGGAGCCTAACATTTTCTTGTGAGCAAGGCTCCAGGCTGCCCCAGTGCGGAGGATTTCAATTTCTCTCCTGCTATAAACAGCTTACAGGCTCCTAGTGTGAGCCTTGGAGCTGACGGCTTCAAGTAAGCCAAACCCTAATCCTGACTCCAGCCCCCTCAACCTGGCCCACAGTCTGTCACTGACCTTAGACCTCCCCTCTCCAGCTGAGGGTACGTGGAAGAATGACCCATACCAGGGGCCACAAAGGTGACTTGTCCCAATTTTCTTGAGAGCCTGGCTAATGCAGTCCCCTGAGGATAAATCAGCGATGACAAACTGCTGCCTCTTTGTTCAGGCGGAAGCTTCACCTTCTCCCTCCTGTGTTCGCAGTGCTCCCCTGGGGCTCATTCCAGTGCTCTCTCTGTAAAATGCAACTCCCCACCCCCACCGGGGCCCCATTTTCACCACTCCGATTCCAGGAGGATTATTAGTGACATCTCTTCAAATGCTGAATTCCTGTCCAGACCAAAGATTTAATGCTCCTTTCTAGGTGGTTGTTTCTAGGCAGTTAAGACATCTCTATTTGAGGTTGCAGGGCAGGGGGGCTTATGGGGAGAAAGGGGGCGTGTTATAATTTTTATCTCTGTAAGAGTCTTCTTTACCACAACTCATCCCACCATTCCCTGTAAAATTCATACCATCAGGCCAGTTGCACATATTAAAGATCATTTATAGGGACTTCCCTGGCGGTCTAGTGGTTAAGACTTCGCTTTCTAATGCAGGGGCTGCATTTTCCATCCCTGGTTGGGAAGCTGAGGTCCCACATGCCTTGCGGCCAAAGAACCAAAAGAGAAAACAGAAACAATATGGTAGCAAGTTCAATAAAGACTTTAAAAATGGTCCATATCAAGAAATCTTTTAAAAAAATACTAACATTTATAGCAGAAGAGAGACATTTGTCACATCATATACAGCCCCTTGCTCCTTAAACAGGTGGGTTATATTGAGCGAAGCATCGGGATCTTGACCAGATCATAAGCAAAGCAGCTAAGAGGCTGTTTAAATCCATCACTGTTGCACCTGAGTTGTTTTTTTTTTTTCTTTTTAGGAGAAAGCAGACACTGATTTACATTTTCTGTGCCCAAAAGGGGAGGGAAAAAAAGCATATTTCCACCCTTTCTGAAACTTGCAATGACAAATGGAATCAATTGTTCCAAAACATGACACACCACCAAGAATGTTTCTTATGCATGAAATGAATTACCTTTCTTTTCATCTGGGTTCAAGGGTATTGCATCTGTCCTTTTGTGGGGAAAGTGTAAACACTTAGAAATGTTTTCATTTTCTTTTTCGAGGAGGTCAGACACCAAAACCTGACTCCAGATTTCACACCCATGTGTCAGCATCTCTGTATCTTGGAAATGAAAGAAAATATTCTGGGAGTGGAACTTTTAAGTATTGTTTTGAATTTTTCTAAAAAAGAGTGGGACATGTCAGAAACTAGAGGGCTTAATAAAGCAACAAATATTATTTGTTGTAGGTTATTTTTAAATCACCGTTATGATTAAGCATAACAAAAGTAATTTTAGGTTGGCACAGTACACAGAATATCCACATTTTACTCATTTTCACTTCTTTAATGATTATGAACCAGAATTATGACTGGCAACACTCATGCTCATAAAATTCCAGAAACCTGTCTGAAGCTTATTTCTTTTATGGATTGGGAAAGTTGTTATGTAACAAAGAAAAATGGTTGTCAGATATAGATTATTTATTTCAGCTCTATCATACTGAGAGCTAGGAGAGTGGAGATTTATTCTTGGGTCAGCTTCGTCTTAGCTGTGTGACTTGGACAAATCACAGAGCCTCTCTGAGCCTCTGTTTCTTAATCTGTAAAATGAGAATAATAAGTTTGCCCCTGGACACTGGAATGACCTTCTGCCTTGAATACGGTTGCCAGCTGGGGAGACACCTTGACTGTAAGTATAAGAGGTGAGATGTGAGAGCCCTGGACAAGAACTTTGAGATTCCGGGCACCAGTGTTGGCTCTACCCTGAGTTAGGTGAGGGACCCTGCCCATCACTTGCTCTGTGTGTGCCATCCCAGCTCCCGCCTGCCCATCTTAAATGCAGTAGCAGATGTGAAAGCACTTCACATAATCCTGGGACAAAACAAGCTTCTCCCACCATGGTGGGAACAGAGGCCTGTGCCAGGCACTGAACGGGTCCCTGCGAGGCAGAGGCCAAGGGCACCGTGGAAAAGGCCTTAACGTGGAATCAGACTCTCCAAAGCTGCAGGCCCAGGAGTGGGGCTGGAAACATAAGTGACCAGGGCAAGTTCCTGCAGCTGTTTCTAGTTTCCTCAGCTGTAAAATGGGGCTAGTAGCACATAATTCTTAGTGTAAAGATTAAACACCGTGACTCCTGCTAAGTCCTTGGCTTGTCCAAAACTTGGCTTTGTAGTGGTCTTTGGCAGCTAATCATGGATGAGTACCTGAGGGGCTCTCTGCTTAGCTGGTGACCTGGCTGAGGACAATCCAAGGCAGCTGTGGTTGCAGGATGCTTCCAGGACATGAAGCTCTCCTAATGTCCCCTCTATCTCCTCTGCCAGCTTTTCCTTCTCCTGACCTCTAAATATAGGAGTGCCTGGAGCTCAGCCCAGGTCCTTCTTCTCTGTATTCCTCTCTTCCTAGATGGTCTATCTCAGCCTCTCCAGGCATGAAATAGGTTTTACAACTTCTGGATGTCTATTCCAATCTGGTCCTCCCCTCTGGGCTCCAGGCTCTCAGGTTCTACTGTCATGTCTACTTGGACATCTAATGGACCTCTCAGATTTAGAGTTCTTGACACTTGAACTACTCTTTTCCAAGTCTAATTTTAGTCTTTCCTATTTTAGACAATGATGTCATTATTCCCAGTTGCTCAGACCCCAAATCAGGAAATTATCCTTGATTAGACTTTCTTCATCACCTTTATTTTTTCTCATTCACTCATTCATGTCTATTAATTCAACAAACATTTTACACTGTTCTTTCTGATAGTTTATAGGGACACAGCAAGAAACAGTGTATGGTTTCTCCCTTGGAGAAGCTTACTCTTAAGCCTACTAATATTATATTCTCTATAGTTCTTGGCCTATTTAGCCAAACAATCTGAAAGTGAAAGTCTCTCAGTTTTGTCCGACTCTTTGCAACCCTATGGACTGTAGCCTGCCAGGTTCTTCTGTCCATGAAATTCTCCAGGCCAGAATACTGTAGTGGGTAAGCTGTTCCCTTCTCCAGGGAATCTTCCCAATCCAGGGATCAAAGTCAGGTTTCCCACATTGCAGCAGGTTCTTTACTGCCTGAGCCACCAGGGAAGCCCATCCAAGCAACCTAGAGCTTTTTTAAATTGGAGTGTAGTTGCTTTACACTGCTGTGTCACTTCCTTCTGTACAGCAAAGTGAATCATCTGTATGTACACACTGATCCCCTCTTTCTTGGATTTCCTTCCCATTTAAGTCACCACAGAGCACCAAGTAGAGCTCCCTATGCTGTATAGTAGGTTCTCATTAATTATCTATTTTACACATAGTAGCTCATCACCTTTTCTATTCAATCCACCAGCAAGTCTTCTTGGTTTCTAACTAAATACTGAACCTGGGCCCTTCTCACATCCCACTACTGCCTTTTAGTCCAAATTACCATCTCTCAGCCAGACTACTACAGAGACTTCCTCCTGGAATCCCTGCCTCCACTCTTGTTCCCCTATAACCTTTTAACCTAACAGCAGAGTGCCCTTTTAAAGATGTAAATCACATCACATTATTTCCTAGCTCTTAACCCTCCAATTACACATAGAATAAAATCCATACTCTTGCCATGACCTTATTTCAGTGGTCCTTAACCCAGGGGACACTTGGAAACATCAAAAATGGCAAACACATGATTGTCACACGTGGAGGGAGTAGGGGGCTGATCCCAGTATTTAGCTGGCAGAGTCCAGGGATACAGCTAAACATACCACAATGCACAGGACGACACCCAACAACAGGGAGTTATTTGGCTCCAAATGTCAGAAAGGTGAAGTGGAGAATGCATATATGTGATCTGGACCCTGACTCTGCCTCCCGTATCCTGTGTCACTCCTCCAGTTGCCTGCTGTGTGGCAGCCTCATGAAACTTCTTGTTGTATCTTCAACACATCATTCTCGATACTGTCTTGGGCCTTTGCACCTGCTGTTTCTTCTATTTGGAACACTTCTACCCACAGATCTTCTTCACATAGTTAGCTTTTGATCATCATTTAGGTCTGTTTGGGTATTACATACACCTCTTGAGCACTATAACTTAATACATCTATCCCCACTCAACCAAACCCTGCCACAGTAGACTCTCTCCCCTTACCCTGCTCTATTTATGTCATACTACTTAGTTTTATTATTTGTATTTTTGTTGTTGTTGTTGTTTATTTGACTTCTCCACAGGAATGTAAGAATGGGGACAGGGACTTTGTTGTGTTCATCAAGGGCTTCATCACATATGAAGTATTCGTTGAGTGAATGAATGAATGGTTGATGCGTATGGCACAGACAGCACTTAATACAGGTCAGGAAAGGAGAGCATCAGTGGGATCCGGCTTGTGGGGGAAGGCTTCCTGGAGGGCTGTTTTGCAAGTTTGTGGAGTCCCCACCTGTTCAGCTAACCTGGCCCAAATGGAGCAGGGCATTGGAAGCTTGGCCTCCTCTGAAGCATGAATATACCTGGAAGCACCTCTTATAGATTAGAGCCAGCCATGGACTTTAACATTCAATAGGTTAGAGAGCAAAGTTGGAGAGCTCAGGGGTCTTAGGTGTATGATCGAAGAGAGGCAAATGGGAGAAAGGCAGGAGCAGGAAGGAGAAATCTAGGCTCAGGTTGGTTCAGATTGGGAACAGAGGTCAGTATAGAGCGGGGGAAGGGGTTGGGGTGGGGGAAAGGGGAAGAGAGGTCATCTTCAGGGGAAAGTCTCCAAGTAGCTCATCCCGAAGGGCTAATTGTATTAATAGTTTCTGGAGGAGAAACTGGAAGTTCTTCTGCTATCAGTTTTCCAGGAGCCAAGTAGAGCAACTGTTGGTTGGGCCTCAGAAGCTAGAAAGACCAGTAAAGGGTAGAATCAGACTTCACAGGCAGAGACTGTATCCTGAATAAACACTGTACTGCCCCATGTAGTATCTAGCTGATACTACGTGAGATAATTATGAAAACTGTGGCTCCAGGATACTCTTAATTTCCAACATTCTGGCCCATTGCCAAACATTGTTCCTGTGCTTCAATTAAAAAAAGCAAATTTCACAATGCCACACGTGATGGTGTACAATCTGTGTGCAGCACATGCCCGGTGATGAGTGGGTGCCCCTTGCCCCAGTTTGGCCTCCTCATGATGCCTCCCAATAAGGATGTTAATGTCCAGTTCTTGAGAGGGGTGGGTTCAAATCGTGGATTGTTTTTCCAGGGCCTCAAGATTCCAGAGTTTGTAGATTATGGAGCCTTTGAGGAGGGGAATGCTTGGTCCCAGGTACACAGCTCCACTCATCCTAACATCTCCTCCAAGTGACACATATGGTCGGGGTCTGTGCCCTCGGGGCTACCTCAGGACACTTACTCATAATTCTGGTTCATTCTGCTGCCTGGATACTTCTGAGGGTATGACTACAGGGGATTAGCCAGCCAACACCTTATTTTATGAGTCTTTTAATGTAGGTTTAAAATAATACACCTCAGATGTAGACAGCTTACTCCAACCTACCAAAAATATCATTAGGAACATTTACAAGGTCTAAAGAGTGATTTAATGGTGATGAAATTCAGATGTGTTGCATTGCCCTAATGTTGAATTTAGCCCTGACTCAGTCCATAGAAATACGGATTTCCCGCAGACGTAGTCTCATAGCCTCCTGGGTCCCATGTGCCTCGAGGAGCTAAGGTGATGAGCTTGTCTGTCACACAGCCTCAGAAGTCATAAAACACCACTGAGCTGACCATCTCTCTCCTGCTTCTTCATAGAGCCCTTGACACTCAACTTTGACTCTTCGGTCACACAACCTTTCTGTCAACTTGTCACTGGGGCTCCCTTCCATCATTAGGTCTCCTTGGTATACAGAAGTTTGATGCTCTCAGACTTCTACTCCATGAAAAGGTGATCTCTGACCCTTCACTCATGCCAGAGATAGTCTTTTGTCATGGCTGACAAAGACTCAGACGGATGCTTATCCCAGGGGCAGATGCTCTCAGCGGCCATCAAATTCCCTTGGTCAGAAGGCAGTGAACCACTCACAGACAACAGAGCAAGCAAAAGGAGAGCCCTGGCCCTTCTTTTGTGACTTCACATACATTACAAAATCTCTCTTTGATTCTCAGTTTCCTGAACTATAAAATTGGAATAATAACAATACTTCCTTTGTAAGGGCTTCCCTGGTGGTTCACATGGTAGAGAATCTGGAGCCCCAGGTTCAATATCTGGGTCAGGAAGATCCTCTGGAGAAGGGAATGGCAACCCACTCTAGTGTTCTTGCCTGGAGAATTCCATGGACAGAGGAGCCTGGCAGAACTGTAAAATTGGAATAATAACAATACCTCCTTTATAAAGCAGTAGCTAAATGAGAGCGTATATGTAACAGCACAGAACTTGGCACCTAAAAGCTGTTCAGCAAACAGCAACTACTCACATTATGTTATTAAAATCTTGGAAAGTAAAATTTCAGACTTCAGTCAATGACTCATGGAAATATTTTGAAGCTTAAGGTCTTTGTGAAGTGAGAGGAGAAGGGGATGGAGTTTAAAACACTGGGAGAAAATCCCTAGCTGAGGAAGGCAGAAGTTCAACATCGTGGTGTCATTGTGGCTACTGTTCAGTTGTGGAGGTAAGCCTCAGTTAAGCCATCTGTCAAATGGGAGTAATAAAGTTGCGGTGATGATTAAATACAATAATGCTTATAGATGGTTAACATAGCACCATGCACTTGAGGCTCAAAAGGTTTACCCTTCTTGTTGTCATGGTTTTTGCTATCACAGCCTGTCTTTTACATGCCAGGTCCTCTCTCAACTCTTTACTCGGGTCAAGTTTATATATAGACACGTGCAACCTAAGCACTACTGCAGGATTTAGGCTGCATCAGCCTTCCCCCATGTGCAAGGGTCTGTCCCTGTCACAGGGCATTTACAGCCAGCTGAAAATCACTCCCACAGATTTCTGGGATCTTCTTCTCCCTGCCACCACGTGGCTTCATCATGAGGAAAGGGGATGCCATGCTATGCATGGACAAGGGGCAGCTCCTTACCTTTCTTACAAGGGCTTTGGAGGTGGTGCCACCTGGCTCTCGCTGTTCATCTCTGGGATGGTCACAAAAGCAAAGGGCCCGTGGCCCTTGAAATGAATTTCTGCAGCAATCAGGAAAAGGGCCCAGAGTTTTCAAAAAATAATTTTTATTTATGTATCTATTTATTTATTTATGACTGTGCTGGGTCTTTGTTGCTGCCCAGGCTTTTCTCTACCTTCGGCACGTGGGGGCTCCTCTCTAGCTGTGGTGTGCAGGCGCCTCACTGAGGCGGCTTCTCACATTGGGGAGCACGGGCTTTAGGCACGAGTGTCGCTGTAGCTGCTTCATCTAGGCTCAGTAGCTGCGGCTCCCAGGCTCCAGAGCAGACTCAGTAGCTGTGGCGCACGAGCTTAGTTGCTCCACAGCATGGGGGAATCTTCCCAGATAATGGATCGAATCCATGTCTCCTGTGTTGGCAGGAGGATTCTTTATTGCTGAGCCACCGGGGAAACCCAGGGCCCAGCATTTAGCTTTTGCCATTTTTCTTGCCAGAAAGTGCTAGACTGGGCCAGAAAAGAAATCCCAGAGACAAGGGTCCTTTAGCTTTCAGGGGCTCAAGGGGAAATAAATTTTAAGCCACCTCATTTAAGATCAAAGCAACCAAAATTTATAAAATGTCCTGAGGATGTTTCTGCCCATGCGTTCCTGAGCAAACCTATAAAAATGGAGGAACATTTTGGTCCCAACAAAATTGGTGATTAGGACTAACTCTAACCGCCAAGGTGAGGTCTGCTTAAAGCTCACTATTCAGCAGGTGTCACCGGGTTCTCTCTGCACTGTTCGGGGATTTAGCAGGATATAAGGATGTTTAAGACTTGGACCTGCCTACAAGGGACTTAGGAACTGATGGAAGTTCTTACTTCATTTTAATTCCAAGGAAGCCTTCAGCCTTTGGGAAAAAGAATCACTAGGATGAATCTATTACCACAGGGCTGGCTGTCATATGGATTCTTCTATGACCCCGTAGCCTTCTACATGAAAAGGAAATGGAAGCATTTTATTATGAGATTTTCTTCTCCCTTTTCTCAGGCTTCCATTGTTTGCCCCTATCTACCCTCCACACCACACATACATATACACAGACACAGATGCACAGGTGCTTATAACCACCCACCCACACACATCCCCCACACACAAAAGTGGAGACGTTGCTGAAGCAGCTGCAAACATTCAAAAACTGCACCCCATTTCTGCCTCAAATACCCGTAAACTCCTAGCAGTGAAAGAATCATGCAAAATCATACAGCCTTTATATATAGATACACATTTTTTAAAAGAAGGGGGAAAAAAGCCACAAAACTAGCAGGTGAAGTGCCTTGTCTAAAATCAAGGTTAGCAGGCAAGTCCAGCTCAGGTCTTAGCTCATTCCTTTTTTTCTCACTCTTTCATCAGCTATTTCATAAGCACCAACTTCATGCTAGGAGCTGTGCGAGGCACCTATGATACAAGGTGGGTGAAAGCTGTATGAAGTTCCTCCCTCCTAGGGCTACAGACCCGACAGGAAGACTGGCAAGAAACAGAAAGGAATGAACAGTTTCCAGTCTGAGTTCTCATGTGAAAGATCCATGTGCCATCATAGAGGGGGATCTTAGGAAGGCAGGGGAGGTTCCTGGAGAAGGGCATGATTCATTTGTGATCTGAAGGGCAGGCAGGAGAAAGAGAAGGAGAGATGTTCCCAAGATGAAGGGAAGTCTTCCTACCTCATTCAGAAAGCATAATTTTGATAGTGGTGTGCTGGAGTTGGGCTCAAGCAGGCTTGTACCTGCTCCACTGCAAACTTCTCTTCCCAACCTCACGCTCAGTGAAGTCATGCTAGTATCTTGCTATTGGCTGTGGTGGGAGTATTTACACCCCAGAAAGCAAAAGATGCTACAAATCAAGGTCCCTTTCCTTTGGAGACCCGTCTTTACCAAGATGGTTCTACGTTCCACCTGCTTCCTGCTGCGGGCAGCACAAACCCTGCCCTTTAAGCCAAATGCCTGTCCCCTGCCTGCAGAGTCTCTACCAAGAGCCTGTTCCCAGAAAGACACTGTCAACAAGTGACTTAGGCCTTGGGGCTGTTTATATCAGACCCTGGGCCATCTGGCTTCTAAGAAAGAGCCTGTTCTTGTGGTCTTCGTCACCCTCTTGCCATCTAATGATATTTATCAACCACCCACGCCTGCCCAGTGCTGTATGGACACTTGGCAGGCAGATCTCAATCAGGCTGTGACCCCTCAGGAATTCGGAGCCTGGCTAAGGCTGCGAGGCTGACATTGTTCTTCCTTAATATAACTCGGGCTGCTGGGGGCACAAGAGCCAATGGCTGAAAGCCCAGCCGAGGGCATGAGGTTAGGAGATGGCACCACTACTGTTTTCCCCAGTCTGCTTCTAGGTACAGGAAACACCAAGTGAGTGCAGGTCAGAGTTCACGGTATATATGATTTGGTGAAGTTTCAAAAAGTCAATCAATTCTCCCATCCTTGCACCCTCCAATGTCCTCCCAGTTTCCTAAAGGGATTTGCCAAAAGAAAAAGTGAGTTTTGAGTTCTTAACAAAGACTGGCAGGAAGCAAGGCAGGTGAACATCACAGCGGGGATGTTTTGCAGTGGAAGTACCTTTGTTCCCAAGGCATGTGTGCACCTGTGTGTGAGTGTTTGTGTGTGTGTGTGTGTGTGTGTGTGTGTGTGGTGTCTGCTGTGCATACAGAATACAGGGGAACAAACAGTGGCTGTGGATGGTGGTGCAGGCACAGAGGAGGAGGTTGAGCAGGGCTGTGAGATGGGGAATCTTTAAGGAAAATACTGGCCATAGGGTCTGGTTGGGAAAAGAAGCTGGACATGCTACTTGATCCTGTCTGATCATCTCCTAGCTCCTGGATGGGATCCCATGATGATCACACTTGGCTCATGCTGGAGAAGGCACCCTGTGTTGTGGAAACTCAACCATTTTGCTAGCTTAATCTCTAGTCAGATGTAAAAGCTGGATGATACCAATCAGAGGGTCTGGCTAGAATTCTACCCAGAGCCAGGCATGAATATGCAAGGACCAACTTATGGGGTCCTATGAAGCCATTCAACATTATCTTCCCATAGCCCATTGTGGGCATCAGCACTTAGTGGGACTGTGAGTCTCCAGTAGGCTTCCTTTAAAAGCAAAACCCAAAGTGATCAGGGCAACATTACTGACACCCAGTTTTGAATTTGATTGTCTGATTGGCAAACTGCACACGCAAGGTAGCAGGGGCTGTGCTGAGGGATGGAGGCTCCCCAAACAGGATGAGGTTGGCAGACCAGCAGGAGGACCACCAGGGTGACAGAGACATGGTGATGCTGGAGCAGTTGCTGTCTGTAGGTGCTCTGATTTAAAGCATGGAGGAGAGGATGAAGGAGAGAGGGTGGCTAGAGGTCAAAGATGTGCCAAAGGAGGTTGGCACAGGGTGAGCTGTCCACAGTGATGCGGACAAGAGGCAGGTGGATGTGAAGACAGCTCCTGGCTGCCATGCAGAGGAGCTACATCCCTTCCCCATCCCTCTTCTGCCACTGCCCTGGAGGCCAAGATACCTATTGACCCTTCTGGCAATGTGCAGTAATTCCAGGGTCCTGGCCCAGATCTTGTGAGTCAATGAGGAAGTCCACAGGGGAGTCCTTTCCACCTATCAATAGAGGGACTGCAGGCATACCGGTTGTGTCCTGTATCACAGCGGTCCGCAACCTTTTGGGCACTAGGAAGTGGTTTCATGGAAGACAATTTTTCCATGGACTTAGTGAGGGTGGATGGTTTTGGGGTGATTCAAGTGCATTGCACTTATTGGGTACTTTATTTCTATTATTATTACATCAGTTCCACCTCAGATCATCAGGCATTAGATCCTGGAGGTTGGGGATCCCTGCTGTATTGGGCATCCAGTTGAGGTGGTGAGTGGAGGCTCATCTTCTACTAATTCACACAAAGATTCCACATGATCAGGGTGCAACCTGCCCTTGGGAAGCCCCCTTGGGTCCTAGAAGAGAGGCCAGAGAGAGGATGGGAAGCCCAGAGAAGGGGAAAGTTGTATCCCAGGGGCCAGGGGAGAGGCAGCCTTTGAGAGGGTGAAGACTCATGTTGCCCACTTAGCATCTCCTGGAGCAGCACGGACTATCTGTTTACTGAAACTCACATGGTCTGAAGATCAAGGGGTGTTTTCCTTATTAACATCGAAACAATTAACTAGTTTATGTTATTACGTGCATTGTCTAAATATGGTTAAATAAAATGGCCTAATGCCAATAATTACCCAAACATTTCAGTGACACAGGACTCCTGCCAGTGCAGGGATGGATCACCAGTAAGACAGCAAGCACCGGGTACTTACTTTGCTGCCACATAAGTCACTTGACGGGGGTCCTCTGAAAACAGTCCCCAGACTGTGGCTCTGCTTGGTGGAAGCTCTGTATCAGCCCCAGGTGAAGAGAGCTTGGATAAAGTGCAAATTATTCTCTGTGGTCAGATCCCAAAGTATGCGGGTGACAAACACAGCGGCATTGTTTCCTTGAGTGAGTCTTATTTTCCATATGTGGGAGGAATTCCAGACTTGAGAATTCCGCATCCAGACTTCATAGATTTTTTTTTTCTAATTGAGACAACACAACTAATGATAAAGAACAATACCAGCCAGGCTTCTAAGCTCTGAAAGGCTCTGGGTCAAAACTTGACCTCCATAATGATTGGACAGGCTCCAACAGCAACTTCTGTCTTCTGTTGTCAAGCAGGACCACAGGCTCCACAAGACCAGCTTGCCATTGGCTTGTGGAGTGTGGAGACAGAGCAGATGTGCCTGCCTGCTAATGCGCTGTGGGATGGAGCCACTCTCTGGGCTTATTGAAATCAGATGCCCAGCCATCAGAGCTGCCCTGAAAACAGATGGTGGCTCCACGCTAGTGCCATCACATTGGAAAATTACAGAAGCCATGACCCCATTGCCTCAAAACCCCTCCTTTCTCCATCACACGCTCCAAGGGTCCAGGCCTGAGTCACAATTAAGTACTTCTAGAAACTAAATTGGTATGAAAATTTGAATACCAAAGACAATTCCTTGTCAACATGATGGCAACATGGTATACCCAAAATGTTGACATTAGTTATCTCTGAGTAGTGGGATTGGAATAGAAAGCAGGGAGGCATATCTGGAACTGTGCATGCCTGTTCAAGAAAATTAGACTCTTCTACAAGTAATATTCCACTTGTTATAAACAATTCTTGAGGTTATGGGGAAATCTTTGTTTTTAATATGCAATGTCATTTGGGGAAAATATGTCTTAAAAGGCTAGTTAGTTAATAAATTCTTTCAACTGCTCTAAGATTTAAAAGTTAAATCAAAATTATATTGACTCTCTTTGAGGCTTCTAGGTTAAGATTCTATAATCTGAATAAAACATTGATAGAGTGAGTTGGTTGATTGGTTTTTGAGATTTATCCGTGTGTGTGTGTGTGTGTGTGTGTGTGTGTGTGTGTGTATGGCTTTGGTTTCCTCCTCTGTACAAAGCAACTCTACTCATAGACCTATTCTGAGCATAGTGAGATAATCCATGTAAAGTATTTCCAGCAAGGTCTTCCCTGGTGATCCACTGGCTAAAACTCTGTTCTCCTCATGTAGGGGAACTAGAACCCACATGCCACAACTAAAGACTCACATGCTGCAACTAAGACCTGGTGCAGCCAAATAAATAAATAAAGTGTTTTCAACAATACCTGGCACATGAGATATTTGATAAAACATAGCTATAATTATATACCTATATTTCATTTTCTTTTAAAGATGACACCCAAACTCTGCAAAAACAATAGGTAGGCAATGAGCATATATCAAGTTTCTTCTGTTTTGAATTTACCTGAGATACATGAGTGTGAAAAAAACATCTAGAGCCCAACTTGAATTTTCTAAACTTCATCATGTCTTGGAGGGCTCTCCTGGTGGCTCAGTGGTAAAGACTTATCTTCCAATGAAGGAGATCCCTGAGTCAGGAAGATCCTCTGGAGAAGGAAATGACAACCCCCTTCAATAGTCTTGCCTGGGAAATCCCATAGACAGAGGAACCTGGCAGGCTACTGTCCAAAGAGTAGCAACTTAGCAACTAAACAACAACCATCAGGTCTTAGATCTCTTCCTAGTTACTCCTATAAATAATGCATAATTTGGTGAGGCAGAAATTTAGGACTGGAAGGACTCTTAGAGGTAATCAGTCCAGATCATTTTATAAATGCAATATTTGATGTAACAAAGGCCAAACCAGACTCTAGGCTCCTGACCACTTTCCGACAGTTTGTACATCTCCTTTCAGTCTTACAGATGGCCTCTTGGTTTCTTTCCTGGTTGATGTGTAATGATACTGACTCCCTACTGGTGTCCTATACTACTGATAACATCACACAGCACAGCCCTGGGTGTATAGCAGGTATTTGATAAATGGTTTACTCAGCCCAACTCAACAAGGGTTTGTAGCCTCTGACATGCCAGGCACATGCTGGGCAGTATATGGAATAGGAAGCTAAATAAGACAGTCTCTGATTTCAAGAAGCTTCCAGAGACTGACCAGGGAAGGCACAGAAAGGGGACAAGGGAGTCTCAGAGCAGGAAGACTTAATTTCATCTACAGGAGAATGAAGGTCAGAAATTGAATCACATAATAAACCTCAGTGAGTTAGCTCTCCAGGCTCCTTATCTTAGACATTTTCAAATCCCAATATTTCCGAAATTTATATTTACAGTTCTTGACCTTGCCCCTTAACTTCAAATTTTGGTATCAACTGCTTACTCAAACTCTCATCCGATAGGGATCGCAATTTACACGTCCACTCCTAAACTCTTGATTCTGCCCTTGAAACCTGCTTCTTCCTTGGTGTTTTCCACCTCAGTGAATTACAGCTCCCTCCTGCTGGATACTAAGACCTTGGAAGCATTCTTGATTCTCCTCTTCCTCACTCCTCTCAGAGTCCAGGAGAGAATCCTGCTCACCCTGTTCTTTCAACACCCCCTCTCACAGTGTCCTCCCACTGCCAGGCTAGTCTTCATCATCACCACCTCTTGCCAGATTATCACAGGAGCTGCTTCACTGATCTTCCTGCTTCTACTCTTGGTCTGCTTTGTGCAGCTTCAGTCAGAGTGCTCCTTTCAGAATATGTCACATCAGGTCACTTTCCTGTTCAAAGCTTTGTAATGGCTCCCTCTGTCCTTAAAAATAAAGTCCGAAGCCCTCACTATGGCTCAGAATGTCCTGCAAGGGCTGTCTCCATTGCCTCTGACATCTCATTTTCTGCTGCTATCCCCAGGGATTTGTCTGCCCCAGCTGTTTTCTCTTTTCAGCCAAACATGTTCCTGCCTCAGGACCTTCACACTGGCCATGCTCTCTGCCTAGAATGTTTCTCCCACATTTCTGCATAGCTCTCTGCCACACTTCATCAGATCTCTGTAAACATCACCTCATGGGACTTTCCTGTTACAAAGTAGCACTTCCCCAATTTGTAATTCCCAAATCCTTACCATCTTTGTTTTTTTAAGCAGTTACCATCAATTGACACTTTGTTGGTTGTTGGTCCTTTCTTTTTCTTTCTTTAAATGTTTACTTTTTTATTTTTTTTATTAAAATTTTTTTAATTTGGCTGCCCTGAATCTCATTGTGACCCATGGGCTCTTTGTCATGGTGCATGGGCTTCTATAGTTGGAGTTTGCAGGATTAGTTGCTCCACGACATGTGGGATCTTAGTTACCAACCAGGGATCTAAGCCATGTCCCCTGCATTGGAAGGTAGATTCTTAAACACTGGGCCACCAGGCAAGTCCCTATTTGTCCTTTACTTTCTGTCCATATCCCTTAAACTTAAGATCCCTTAATGCAGGGAACTTTTGCACCCTGTCCACTACTGATTCCCTGTATCTTGAATCATGCCTTGGCAGGTAGTAGGTACTCAATGTATATTTGCTAAATGAGTGAATGAACAATATGCTTTCATTCTGCATTTCAGATTAGCTGTTTGTGTCCTTGTTTCTCCGGCTAGACCAGTCCTATTCCTCTTTATAATTCCTACAATTCCTAGCATGGTGCACCTACATGGAACAGGTCCTCATCACATGGTGTTGAATTAAATCGAACAGTTGTTAAGTGCTAGCCACAAATTATGTGACTCAAATCCAATTCATATCATCTATAAGGGGCACTGTGCCCAGACGGTTTGTTCATGTTTCTGAGTGATGGTCCCAGTATTTTGTTAGAACTTAGGCAGCCACTCTGGGGAGGAGTAACACAAATGTAGCTTTGTGTGCTGAAGAAAACAGAGGTGCAGTCACAGCAGAGCCAGCATCCCGAGCCAAGCTCTGAGGGAAGCAGCAGAAGCAAGTGTGGCCAGAGGGCGGACTGGCTGTGAGCCACTAGGGTCAAGGGTTTGTCTTGGGGGGAAGGGTGTACCATACATCCTCCACAGCACCATGCAGACAAACCTTGGTGAGTTGGACACGCCAGGAGTTTTGCTCCTGTCCCATTCTGCTACACTTCTATAGGACCTGACAACTTTGTTCCTCAACTTAGGAGCTGCATCCATTTGTGTTTGCAGTATGCTCAGTCACTAAGTCATGTCCCACTCTGCAGCCCCATGGACTGTAGCCTGCCAGGCTCCTCTGGCCATGGGATTCACCAGGCAAGAATACTGGAGTGGGCTGCCATTTCCTCCACCAGGGGATCTTCCCAACCCAAGGACTGAACCCGAGTCTCCTGCACCCCCTGCACTAGCAGGCAGATTCTTTTCAACTGTGCCACCTGGAAACCACACATGGCTTGGGATCTTTCTGCAATGTCATCCTCAGGCCTCGTGCCCCCAGGCCCTGGTATAGATGAGGATGAGCTACAACGAGGCCCATTCCCAACAACTCACTCCTTTAGAAAGTCCAAGTATAAAATTCCAGGCTATATGTTGGGCTAGCACATGACACAACGTACTAGGAATCATTTTACTAATTTATCTTAAACACAAAGCTACTTGTAGGAATGCATTTAGCACTGCCTTCAGCTGGATCCTCAGGCTCAAATGTTTAAACAGAAATAATTCACAGAATGTGTCACTTGTCTGCTTGTGTTTTCTCCCAATGGCAATAGAATGTTACTCAATTCCCCAGTTCACCATCAATTATTTTGAAACTGCTCTGTCTTTTAATAAAAAAAAACCCTTTGGGATCTGGAAGACTTGTTTCAAAAGTTAATTAGAAAAGGGAAAACAATTCTACATTTGAAAGGCTATATTAAAGTTAGATAAAAGAAGCTTTTAATAAGGTAAAGAAACTTAATAGGTATTTTTGCTTTTACCTTTTTGTAGACTGGTGCCCATAAGTGATCCTTATAATTGGAAACTATGTAAGGAAACCCACCAAAATCAAAGCAAGTGCAGATTTACAGGAAAACAAACAGCAGCTGTCCCAGATCTTCTAGGGCTCTGGGGCCAGCAGTCTGCTGAGAATTTATCAAGCCCAGTTGAGCAGTTCAGGGCAAAAGACATTTAAAAAAATAAAAGTACAAGCCCACTGGGAATATTAAGAAAAGACTCATCCAAATTTTTAAAGAACGTCCATCCAAGGCTTAAGCCGTTATAGTGGGCCAAAACTGGACTCTGTAAACCAGAGATGCAGTGAGGCCACTTATGAGAGTTCCTCAAGAGCAGCATAAAAATTATTCTGGTCTTCCCTTCACACAGCATGGTTTAGAAGGACAGGACTTCTTTTCTCCTCTCTCTCAAGATTCCCCAAATCATAATTTTATGGCTCCATTATACTATACATGAAGCCTTGATCAAGAAACCATTTTCTCTGGATAATTTATTCTCAAATTTCTAAGTGTATTGATCCAAATTTATATTACCAAATCTTCAGTTAAAAAAAAATGTTTCCATGATCAAATAAGCTTGACCTCAAAAAAGTGAATCCTTCTAGAGATTCCCAATGCATACTGGCATATAGAAAGCTCTGATTAAAGAAAGCTGTTTCTAACCCAACAATTCCCAAATGCATCTGACCAAGGAAACTTTGTTTTACCAAATCTCTTTTGACACCCCAAGGGGTAGGAAGCACTGATTTAGACATTTCTGTGATTTCAAGGTCCGCCTCCTATTGAGATGATTCATTCATTTATTAAATGGACATTAATTTGCTGGCTTCTATAGACCAGGCTCTGTCTAGACATCAAGATAGACACAAGAAGAAAGTGTCAAGGTCCCTGTACTCTTAGTAACTGTCAGTGTAACAAAAGAGGTAAACACGTGGACAATTTCAACAATTGTATGTGAACCCTGTCATTGCTAACAGTCTGCACGATACAGTTTAGAGCCTGTTATTCACTAAATATTTCCTGTGCACTGGTCTCATCTCCTCCCCTATACTGCTTATTACTTGGTGCTAAGCTTGTGCTTTATGCATGTCTAGTATTCTCTCTGACATATAGTAGGTCATCCAGAGAAAACTAGCTGATCAGTTCAAGACTAAACTAGATGATCCCTGAGTCCTTTTTAGTTTTGCAGAGTTTCTAAGAGTTTTTCTCACATATTGGTACAATTCTATGCCTGCAAAATTATGGTGAACCACAGAAGTATTAAATAATTCATTAGCTCTAGTTAGCCAGGGGCTATTTTAATGCTATAGAAGTAACAAAATTAATGTGTACTGCCCCTTCAAATGGGCAAGCCATAGCAAACCAAAACAATTTTCTCTGCTTATAGATACAGCTTAAGTGTTAAAACTTAGTGATTTGACCTTTATCAGAGAACAGCCAAGTCTCTGATTTTCCGTATGGGAATCTTGAGACTCAAGAGAACATTTAGCTGTTCATTATAGAATTTAATACAGATTAGGTTAGCCACAATTGGTAACACTTGGGGAGCTGTTAATTTCTTGCTAGCAATTTCACTGTAAACTCCCTTAATAAATTTCAGATTTGAACTTGGCATTGTCATCTAGATTTTATGCACGTTTATTTGATTTACATATGCTGAGTGGTTCCTAATCATATGATCAGTAAGCAGACAGCATCTTAGACATTTTAGGTTTTCTTTTTTTTTTTTTAATTTTTTTTTTTATTATTGTTTTTGCCATACATTGTCATGATATCACCATGGGTTTACATATGCTTCCCCTCCGGGTCCCCCCTCCCTCCTCCCTCCCCCCCGGGAAATCTCGCTGCACCAGTCCCGAGCATCAATCCTGGGCTGGCGATTGATTAGACACATGACAATTAACATGCTTCAATGCCCTTCTCCCATATCATCCCACCCTTACCCTCATCCACAAAGTCCACAAGTCTATTCTATACATCTGCGTTCCTTTTGTTGTCTCCCATGTTGGGTTCTCATTACTGTCTTTCTAAATTCCATATATATGTGTTAATATACTGTATTGTTGTTTTTGCTTCTGGCTTACTTCACTCTGGATAATGGGCTCCAGTTTCGT
>ML661955.1:5881805-5958991 GCA_007570785.1 Antilocapra americana
ATTGGGTTGTTTATTTTTCTAGAATGGAGCTGCAGGAGTTGTTTGTAAATTTTTGAGATTAATTGTTTGTCTGTTGCTTCATTTTATATATTTGAGAATTGTTCAGAAGCAGAGAAACTTCATTTTAAAAGTGAACAAGGAAGTGAATGTAGCAGGGTTAAGTTACTTTGGGTTCTATTATGATATGGCAAAGTTTCTCAGCCTCAACACTATTACCATTTTGTCCCAGATGATTCTTGATTGTGGTAGGTGGACCTACACACCATAGGATATTTAGCAGCATCCATGGCCTTTACCTTTGAGATGCAAGTAGTCACTCCCCACCCTATTATGACACCAAAAATGTCTCCAGATCTTGCCTAATATCCCCTGGGGTGGGGCTGGTGGTCAAAATCACTCTTGCTTGAGTGCCATTTACTATAAGAGAACCCCTGGTGATTAAAGTCAGTTCTAGACTTTTTTTTTCTTCTCATTTTGTGGATTATCAGTTTGTATGTGCACAGAGCATGGAAATCAAGGCCTACTGTGCTTTGAAACTAAATAATTCTTTTTTTCTAGCTTATGTGGTCTGGGACAAGTTACCTAACTTCTCAGTCTCTATTCCCGTGTCTGTCTGGGACATGTAAGTGAGCCACTAGCAAGTCCCAGAATTATTCCTGGAGAGGGTCAGGCATGTCTCAAATGTCAGTGATTCCCTCCTCCTTCTCCTCCTCCCACACCTCCTATCCCTCTTTCTCCCCACACCCTTACCCAAAGCCTGGGGTGGACACAACCAAAAGATATGCACTACAAATAGCTTGATGGTTTGTTTCCAATATTTTCCTTCCATAGAACAGATAATCAGGAGCTGCCATTATATCCAAACCTTATGTGAGCTTTGGGGGAACAGAATCGCCTAAGTCAACAATAGATGAAGGAAAATCCAAGTCTCATCACATGCCCAAGAACTTCCAAGCATAGAAAGTGCGTCCATAGGCCCTGGAACCATTCACCAGTTTCTCATTCTCTGTTCAAAGCAATAAAACTGTAACTTGAGTAAACAGAGAGGCTACTCACAGACTCAGCATGGCCCCCACCTGCAGCCACCCAAAGCCACAGAGTAAACTGGTAGCTTAGTAACATTACCTGCTCCACTGCAGAGAGCAGGAGCCCAGGCTAGGCTCCTTGAGGGGAACACTAAGAGAGAAACAAAAACTGGTATCACATGAAACCTGGAGCAAAACTGGTATCACCTGAAACCTGACAAGTTTCCAGAAAGAACATATGGAAAGGTTTATGGACCTGCTTTTTATTATAAAGGCATTACAATGACATTACGATTCATTTGGAAAATGGGCAAGAAGGGAAAGAGATCACACTAAGTTCTAACACCGAATACAACTGTTTTTATTTTACATCTTTACTTCCTGGCTTGGCCCTGTGCACATGTGAGTTGCCTTGGCTGCAAAGATTTCATAGGTAGTCTTCCTGACTTGTTTCTACCACCACCTCACCCCACCCCTCATCCCACACTACAGTATAAGAATTCCTCCAGGTTCTTACTGTCTCTACAGTTCTCATATTTAATGACTCACAGAAGTTCTAGAAAGAGATTTCCACCAAGTAACTAGTGACCTATCCCATTATTGAGGACACTTGGCTTTTGATTATACAACTATAAGTAATTTAGGGGGAAAAGTCATAAGTATAGATTTTTCCTCAGAATTAATTTTATGGGATAAAGTCTCAAAAGTGGGATTAATAAGTGAACTCTATGGACATTTCCACAGTTTTAAGTATACAACTGTCAAATTGTTTTAAAACACATTATTCTGATTATAAAAAATTCTTCATGGCTCACTGAAAACTATTTAGAAAATGGTGGTGGTTTAGTCGCCAAGTCATGTCCTACTCTCACAACCCCATGGGCTGTAGCTCCTCTGTCCATGGGACTTCCCAGGCAAGAATACTGGAGCAAGTTGCCACTTCCCTTCTTGAGGCATCTTTCTGACTCAGGGACCACACTGGCACCTTGAAACTGCATCCCCTGCATTGCAAGTAGATTCTTTACAACTGAGCCATCAGGGAAACCCACCCCAAAAGTGTTAAGAATAAAGGGCTTCCCTGGTGGCTCAGTGGTAAAGAATCTGCCTTCCAATGCAGGAGACACCAATTCAGTCCTGAGGTCATGCTTTGTTAGCCTCAACTAAGACAGAAGAGTAATTCTAGTCAGCATAGCAAGGGGTCTTGTGAACGTGCAAAGAAACGGCTACCATGAGCTCAATAGGACACCTGCAGCTACCTCCACATCATCCACCTTCTGTTTAAGACCATCTGTCTGCCCTTCAGCAGGCCTGTGTTCTAAAGTCAGTGTACAAGACAGCAGTGAAGTGAAGCCAAGTTTACCTTCAAAAGCCCCTTAGGAAGGCCCCGTGCTGAAGAATAACAGTGCCTCTCAATAAGTTTAACTAGCTGGATTTTCCTTCAATGTGGGAACAGACTGCTCTTTCTTGGGTGGAGCACTGAATGTTGTTGGCTTCAAAGGGGCCATATTGTTTAAAACATACTAAATCTACACAGGCTCACAGAAGGAGAGGTTGATGGAAAGGGACACTGAAAGAAGAACTGTATCTCCACATCCTGTGCTAGCTAGCTTGGTAGGACTATAGGAAGAATCATCCTCACTATTTACGTCGTTACCCTCCTTTCCTTCTATCATGCTCTCCTTCCTACTCTCCTTCCTTTTCTCTCTCTCTCTCCCTCCTTTTATTTGTTCTAACTGTTGATAATTTATACAAGATTAATACTCTTAGAATGAGAAACTTCTCCAGGGGATCTTCTGGCCCAGGCACTGAACCTAGGTCTCCTGAATTGCAGATAGATTCTTTACCATCTGAGCTACCAAGGAAGCCCCAGAATGAGAGACTATTATATTTTAAATGTTTTTTATTTTATTTTCTCTTTGGCTGTATCGGGTCTTAGTTGCAGGATGTGGGCTCTTTGCTGCGGGGTGCAGGCTTCGTTCATTGTGGTATTTGGGCTCCAAAGTTGCTCTGAGACAAATGGGATCTTAGTTCCAAGACCAGGGATCAAACCTGTGTCCCCTGTATTGGAAGGCAGACTCACTCCCAGCCATGGACCACCAGGGAAGTCCTGAGAGGCTATTATCTTTATTCAGCCTGAATTGAGTATGGCTCATGATTGGAAATTCTACTGCAGCAGGTCATAATTCCCCTTTGCTTGGTATCATTGGCAACCTCGTATCGAGGTAGGACTCACTTCTCTTCCAGTTTTGTGCATTCCCCCCAGTTGTGCCTCCTGGAACAATGGAGAGCAGCTCTTTCCCCTGCCCTGTGAAAGTGTTCCTAAATTTGGGACACCCCTAATTCATCCAGTCATTTTTATTATGGGATGGTTTCCAGATGCCCTGCCTTCCTGGTTTGCCTTTATCATTTGCCACACTAGGAACAGGAGCATGGTGGATCTTGGGCAGAGCCTGTGGTTGCCCTCAGCTCCCTCACTGACTGGCTGGGCCGCAGTAACCAGAAAATGGCAGTGGCACAAGTCTAGTGGGGGACGCACACCCCCAAGACAACCTCTCTGCAGCTCTCGCCCCAGAAGCCTGAATCCCAGATGTATGGATACCTGGTGAAGCAGCAATGCAAGCTCAATGTGAATTCCAAGTGCATCATCATTTATCTGTGTTTGGATTTGGTTAGGGGGTTTATTAATGAGGATTTGATTAAACAAAGTTTACACTCTAACTGACTCCAGCTGGATCTACCCATCAAGGGGAAGCCCCAATTCCCTGATGTTGTCCTTTTGTCCTTTCCACTCACAATTTCCCTTCCAAGGCATTTTCTCTGCATCCGATAATGGTGCGGTCACGATCACATTTATTTTAAGGGGTCAGTCTGGCACACCCAGCACGGCGGCCCTGTGATGAGGAACTTCTGTGTTCAAGGCATGGTGTACCCTGGGATATGGCCTTACCCTAACCTATGAGATAAAATCATTGCGTCATGCTGCCAAGGCAATGCTATCATTGGGTTTGGGCTCAGCTTTGGAATTTTTCCAGCAGAAATTGTATTCTCATAGACTGTTCATTGAAACATCATCAGGATTATCTTGTACAGTCACCAGAAGCCAGTTCAGTGAAATCTGGGTTTTTGATGGAAGGAGCTGCTAATTATAAGTGGCTCTGATTACCTTTACTTGGACTGTTTCTCCAGAGAAATCCAGGAATCACATCTCGAAAGTACAGGATGAAGAGCATGTCTGTTTATGATTTGTGCAAGTACTTCTTTCTCCTCACTGGAGAGGCCGAGGCCATCTTCAAAGTCTTCTCTCAGCCTGTGTGTCTTTCTCTCATTTCTTTCTCCCTCCCCTCCTTGCTACTGCCCCTTTGCCCTTCACCTCTTTTTACTTTGACCACTGCCCCCCACCCCCAACCCAGGTCATTTTCCTGCCCTCTCTCTCTCTGCCCTCTTTTTCTGCTCTTGCACTTCCTCCCACACTCCTCCTCTCTCAATTGCTTCTTACTATAGTTCCATCGTTCTCATTCCATGTCTTCAGTTTCCCTCTACGATGACATCAGACTTCCTAAGGGCAGGGCGAACCCCATCTCACTGAGTTTGTCCCAGTGCCTGCAGGTGTTGGGCTGGTCCGATTCCATCTGTTCAGAACTCATTCATCCGTGCCTCAAACACTCTTCAAGCTCCAAGCTGATGGGAAACGAAAGAGGCGTTTCTCCCTCCTTCCCTGACCTGGCCCCGGCCCCAGGCTGGCCCCTAATTGGAAGCAGCAGGTTGAGCACCAGAGCCAGAGCCATCGTCAGTGCCAGCATTACGCAGATGCCCCATGGTGCCCAGTGGGGATGGGGCCAAGCCACATAATTCATGGCCAGTGTGTGTGCTTCTGGTGTGTCTGCCTAAATGTCACTGTCAGCCTGTAGGTGACAGCTATTGCTTACTGGTGAAAAGCCTTCTTGTGATTTGCACTCTTCCTGCTCACATTATTCTTGAGAAGTTAGAAGACAGCAAGCCCGTCTCCTTCAATGGGAGTTTCTGAAGGCTGTAGACTGGTGGGCCAAAGAAATTGCCAGATTTTCACTCCAGAACTTAAAATGAAAACTATTAATCTGCTGCAACATAGTAGCCTGACTCCTAATGGCAAGCCATTTACTCAATTCAGTGTAATTCACTGTGGCAAATCAGAAGGAAATGCTTCTCTTCTGTCTAGGTGTCCTGACTGTTTTTCATAGCATGAGATTCTCATTCTTCTTGGAAAAGACCATTCAATTTGCTAACAATGAAAACAACCAAGTCTTCTTTAAAAAAAAAAAATCACCGATTGTGACTCACCCTCTTCTTTGCCTTTGCTTCCCTCCTGTTCTATACATGAAGTACTCACTGCTGAGAACATGAAGCCTGGACAATTGAACCCTTATGGAGTAATTCACACGGTTCTGGGAAATAAGGCCAACAATCCACAAACTGGGAATCCACTTCTGGATGCTCATCCACCAAGGACCCTTGACATTCGATCTCCCTGACTTTCTGTTCAGTGTTTACTGCTTTCGCCCATCCCTCAAACCAAGTCATAGCTTGGTAATTTCTTGTTTTAGAAAGTGACAAACAGAACAGGCAGAGAAAACACTGTATATTTTGGCATAAAAATGAAATCATTAGGGTAAGTTTCTATTCTTGGTGACTGGAATTTTACTCTGGTTCTGATTAAGCACAACAAAGATATTGTATGTGATGTTTTCCTGTAAATGTATGAGATGGTTTTCTATTGCATGTCCATGAATGGAAATATTAACAGACTCCACTTGGCCCCATCAGGTTCTGGCTTGGTCTTCACACCCAAAAAGCCAACCAACCCAGCCCAGAGTGAGTAGTTTCTGTCTTGCTGTGGTTTTTTTTCACAGCTTCACAATTAAGAGTAAGTCCTATCCACGAAATTTGAGAGTACATGGAATAGACACATCCTCTTGTCTATAACTGCTCAGTAAGTATCAACTGAGCATACTAAGCATCTGTCTTCTATGCCTACTTTACTGTCAGAATAATGGGTCCATCCAGACTCTATTTCTTGGTGATTAGAGTATTTAATGAGGAAGATATTTCAGTATCTGTGGACTCCCTCAAGGAAGTAAATAAGGAGAGTCTCATGACAGAGAAGTGGCAAAGTCAAGGCGTTCCATAAATCAGGACATCTCCATTCAATTTTTCAAAGTGATTAGGTAAATTCAAGAACAGAAAATGTGCTGGATCCCACCTATACATTATCCATATCACAGAAACAGAAACCAACTCTCAGTACAAAGGCCAGAGGACAAAGCTGTTTCTCCTCTGAACCATCATCAGGTTTGTGAGCATCTGAAAAAGGGTGATGAGCAGTGACCACAGAGTGGGAGCCCTGTGCTTTTGTCCTTCCTGCCACCCACTAAGCACTTGCACTTTCCCACTTCAAGTAGAAGTTTCCTTATCTGTAAACCGGGGATAATATTGATCTCAGAAGACTGTTAATAAGTACTTTAAAAGGTAATCTCTAGAAAGCTGTTAGTAGAATGTCTGGCACATAATGCACAATAAATGTTACTTACTATTGGTGGTAGTAGTTGTATTCACTTTTAACTCAAGGTTTACGCTAGCAAAGTACATATATATATGGTCTTGCTGGGTCTTAGCTGTGGCATGCAGCATCTTCAGTCGCAGCATGAAAACTCTTGGTTGTGGCTTGGAGGGTCTAGTTCCCTGAACAGGGATCGAACCCAGGCCTCCTGCACTACGAGTGTAGAGTCTTAGCCACTGGATCATCAGGGAAGTCGGAAGTACTTATATTTTAATGCATCATATTACATTACGTTAAATCTTATACCTAAAATATTGGTAATTCCATCCTTTTTGGTGCCTCTCAGGAGGCCTAAGGGAGATGCCTAGGGGTTCTAGAGGTGGAGGTTCTATCCTCCCAGACACCCTTTTCCCCATAAGCCTAAGCTCAAACTTCTGGAGTCTAAACAAAGGTCTGGAGGAAGAAGAATGCCAGGGAGCCAGCCCTCTTCTGGGACCCTGGCAGCCCTTCTCCTGCTGGTGCAGAGGGGCCGCGAGAGAGGCGCCTCAGGCTGGCCTTTAACTCCTAGGAGACCCCCCTCTTTCAAGTGGGGGCCAGTCACTGCATGGAGTCACACTAGCCTGAGGAGTACCTCCTGGAGGCTGAGGGGAGGGGCCAGGGAGAGCGCTCCCTCCTGCAGGGGCCTAAGCCCAAAGCCCGCTCGCCTTTGGACTGTGAACAAGAAGAAAGCTCAGAGGTGGTCGGCAACAGGGGTGCTGCGACTGCCGCTGAGTCGCTTCAGACGTGTCCGGCTCTGTGCGACCCCACAGACGGCAGCCCTCCAGGCTCCCCTGTCCCTGGGAGGCTCCAGGCAAGAACCCTGGAGCGGGTTGCCATTGCCTTCTCCTCACCGTAGTGCACGGATCCTCAAACACTGCACAGGCAAATGGAAGAACCGGCCACATTTTGGAAGACAAGGCACGTAATTCCTTCTTTACCTTTGGAAGTATACATGTGTTTATTTACAATGTCCTTGATCGTTGTAGATACTCCTATTTTGAGAGGATTTTATCCAGGTCTAAACTAAGGTCATCAACATTATTGGAAATACAAAGTTAACAACAATAACAAAACTCAGGAGAGAGAAAAAACAACTTCCAGAATGGGTGCTGGGAAATAGTCAGATGGAATACGTAGATGGAAAGCAGGAATACTGGTTTCTAGACCCCACTCTGTTCACCACTCAGTTGGGAGTTAAATGGAACATAAACAGCTCCCTTAACTACCAGCAAGGGGCTAAATGACCCCCAACTTGGCCCTTTTCTGGCTCAGCAAGAGGAAGTCTTGAGAAACATTGGTCAGACTTCTCTGCATGACTCCCGAAAGTTATTTAATCCTTTAGTGATGGTGGTGGTCACGGTGACGGTGGTATTGTTAGTGGGGGTGATAATGGTGATGGTAAAATGGTGGCAGTGGTGATGCTGGTGGTGGTAATGGGTGAATGAAAGGCTGGTGGTGGTGAGGAAGTATTGAGGGAATGATGGTAATGATGATTGGATGGTGGTGGTCATGGAGATGAAGAAGATCCTGGTGGTGATGGTGATACAGGTGGCGATGGTGGTGCAGGTAGTAATGGTAATGGTTGGAAATAATGCTGCTGTGCTCTATGGATCTGAATAAGAGACCTGACTTGTATAAATGCTGTGATCTATTTGAAGGGTGGACAGAGAACCATGGGACATTTAGGTACTAGGTCTTCATGAGCACAAATGCACAGAGCATTTGGTGCTGGGTTCTGCCTGTAACTACAATGTATGTATTTCAAGATGCTTCCTTTCTTGGGGACAATGCAAGCAAAACAAAGATGCTTAAGCAGACTACTGTTCTGTCATTATTGTTTAGTCAGTAAGTCATGTCTGACTCTTTGTACCCCATGGACTGTAGCCCGCCAGTCTCCTCTGTCCATAGGATTTCCCAGGCAAAAGTACTGGAGTGGGTTGCTGCTTCCTTCTTCAGGGGCTCTTCCTGACCCAGGGACGGAACTCTTGTCTCCTGCATTGGCAGGTGGATTCCACTGAGCCACCAGGGAAGCACATATACTGTTCTATTGGCTGTAAATTTTGGAAAGTTTTGCTTATTGAAAGATTTTTTTTTTCATTTTTATTTATTTTTGGATTTTATCCTTAAAAATGTTTCAATCTTTATTTTGCGAATAGGGAAATCAGGTCTGTGAAGACAAAGAAAAGTAGAAATAATTAAAAAGAAAGTTGAGGCTGCAGTCTTGGACACAGATGGGTGGATACTGCAGGTAAAGAAGAGAGCCCTTCGTACACAAAGTGGACCACATCTGGTTCAGACAGAGCTTAGAGGTCACTAAGGCTGTGCACAGTCACACTGGATGGGCAGGTGCCCCAGGATAGAAGGTGAGGAACAGAGCCAGGGTTGATGGCTGTGGCCCAGAGGCAGCTGGGGCCGCCAGTCAAGCACCTGCCTGGGGACAAAGGGTGATACTCTAGACCAGACTTGGTGGCATGAGTCCCTGGAAGGCCTTGGAGGTGCAGCTTCCTTTCACAGACAGAGGCGTGGTGCCAGGAACTCAGCTGATTCACAAAGAAAGGAGTGAAATGCTAACAAATGGTTTTCATTATCATCGTGGGGCCTCCACCCTCATTCTGTATGTGTGTGCTCTGCTTTTTTCTTTTTTTCATCTTTTCATGGGTTGTAACTAAACAATGAGGTGATTGCCATCCCAATGGATTGCACAAGAGAACCAATGGCTGGACTGGAGCATAGCTTTCTCCAAAGAAATTCTGGACAAGAAAAATAAGCAAGCAGGAAATAAGGAGTCTGTTTTGCCTGACACCTGTGTGTTTTTAGTGTTGGTAATGAAGGTGGAATGAGGCTTTGCTCAGAGCTAAGACAGTTGGTTCCTTAGCAGTGCACCTGTCAGCCCAGCCATGGGGCACTCTCCTTCCTAAATAAAACAACTCATTGTCAACAAGACAGGGAGGGGCTCACCCAGTAATCCAGGAATATAAATTGGTACCTCTTGTTATTAATTAATGTAATATAAAAAATGATTTACTTTGAATAGTCTGGTGCAGCTATGAGAATAATTTTCAATTCTCTTCCATAAACATTCTTTAAGGGCCTGGGGGCTTCCCTGGTGGCTCAGATGGTAAAGAATCTGCCTGCAATGCAGGAGATGTGGGTTCAATCCCTGGATCAGGAAGATCCCCTGGAGAAGGGAATGGCTACTCACCCAAGTATTCTTGCCTGGAAAATCACATGGACAGAAGAGTCTGGCAGGCTACAGTCCATGGGGTCACAGAGAGTCAGACACGACTGAGCAACTAGCACACACACAAGGACCTACTCTGAGACAGCCCCATGGAGAGGAAAACACCGAAGATCTCAAGAAGTTAATGAACAAGCAGATGCCAAAATCTGTCCCCAGTCCCTGGATAAGTGAGCATAAATTCGACCATGAAGATACCTGTGTGTTGATATTCTTCTTGTGATCTGCTTTTCCTGTAAGGCAGTAATCACCATAGGCAAAGACGCTATGAACTCTACAGGGCCTGGCAAGTTTTAATCATAGCTGGAGTAGCTTCCTTCCTCTGACTGTGACAAGGTTGAAGAAGATGGATCGTTTCGAAAACAAATGTCTTAGTTCGTTACTCAGCATCTTTGATTGCAGATAATCATCCTGCAGCTGCAGACAGTGTTCCTGCACTTGCTCAGACGGGGCCACTGAGCATGTGCCTGGCCAGCCATTCCAAAAAGATTGGGATATAAACAACGACTATAACATAAACAGGATTTCTTCCTGCCAGAGACAGCCAGACAAGGGCATGGGATGGATGGGGGCATCACTTTCTATCCTGCACCCAGCCTGCCAGTAATGCACTGCTGGATTATAGCTGAATGTCTTTATTGGTTTATGCAGCACCAGCTAGGTGCCAGGCCCTGGGCTAAATGCTTATTTCTTTTAAGCCTCTCAACAACTCAATTCTGACCTTTGAGAGGAGACACTGAGGCAAAGAGAAGTTAAGTCACTTGCTAAAGGTCATACAGCTGATAAGTAGTGAGGCTGAAATATAACCAGGTCCAGGCCTCAGGGCCTTGGTTAATTTGGCCATCAAGGGACATGCAGAGTCACTCTCTTTATAGCCCTAACAGCTTATAATTCTGTAAAATAACAATTGAGATCCTAAAATAAATAGTTTCTATTTCTTTGAACCTTAAACATCTAAACTTGCCTCTTGAGTGACTGCGTGCCTGGTTTCTTTCTCTCTCTCTCTCCCTCTGTGTGCAGTGATAGAACAGGGAAAACTGTCTGCCTTCATCTTTGGAATGCCTAATTACCCACAATGCTCTGGGCCCTGGAGACGATGCACTCTGGGGTCCCTTGTTAGCTCTGGAGTAAATTTCCTCAGTGCAGGGTTTTGCTTTTGTTCTTGATGTCATGGTCAAATAGGGGCTAAAAGAAGAAATGCTAGAAGACTGAGAATGTTGTGAAATATAATTGTAGGAGAATCAAGTGACTTTAGCGGGGCAGCAGGTTTTCATCTCCCCTGATCATTCCTCCTGAGGAAATGAAGGAGCTAGATGAAACTTCTTAAAGGGAGCTTTAATGCCTGTCAGCTCCTTATTACAGTTAGCCAGGAATTCCCTGGTGCCTTAATGGTAAAGAATCCTACCAGTGCAGGGGACACTAGTTTGATCCGTGGGTCAGAAAAATCCTGCGGAGAAAGAAATGGCAACCCACTCCAGTATTCTTGCCTGGAAAATTTCAAGGACAGAGGAGCCTCACAAGCTACAGCCCATGGGGTCGCAAAAAGTTGAACACAGCTGAGCGGCTAAACAGCGGTTAACCAGCCCATTGACATTCTGACAGTCCCCATCAGGCATATATGATCTGTATAATAAGTGCCCAGTTGGGGCTGGGATTGTTTAAGACATACACAGGAAGTAGCTAAAACAGCCCAAAGCCTCCTGGCAAACACATACGTGGAAATAAATTTTTCATTTCCAGCTCTTATCTTAGCCTCGGGTTTCCTAGGATTCACATGTGCTGCATGCCTGGGCAAAGCTGGGCTGCGTTATCTCTTTCATGCCTTGAGTCAGATTTTCTGAGTGTGAAGTCAGCAGACAAGCCAGGAAATGTCAGCACAGAAGAGCGAGGGAGCTGTCGCTCATTCCCTCGAGGGGGTATGGAGTGGGATGGCATCTTATGTGCCCTTGGGACTCGGTATCCCCAGAATGTGCTGGCTGCCTGTGATCCATGTTTTCTTGGAAGCAGGGCATTTGGGGTGCAACAGTTTTTGCAGTGAAATTGAAGTCCAGCTGCTCAATAGAAATAGCCAGATGGCTCAATGGCAAAGAATCCTCCTGCCAATGCAGGAGACGCCGGTGATGCAGGTTCGATTTCTGGGTCGGAAAGATCCCCTGGAGAAAGAAATGGAAACCCACTCCAGTATCCTTGCCTGGGAAATCCCATGAACAGAGGAGCCTGGCAGGCTACAATCCATGGAGTCACAAAAGAGTCAGACATGACTTAGCGACTCAACAACAGCAACATCTCATGGATGCTTTAACGAGTAAGGGTGGCCTTCTACAGGGATTTTTACATTTAAGTCCCACAGCTTGTCCCTTATCCCTCTTTCATGGAAGGATGAATTGCCTGCCTTTTTTAAAGCCCTAGAACACTGTGTGTCTGTTTAGTCAGGATTTTTCCCAGGTCTTTTTCAGGGCTGTGGATGTTTAGCTGGTCTTAATTTCTGAAGTTACATCTGAACTGCATTATAGACTTATGTATTGTAACATTGCTTGACCTGTTGCTTGGAAAATATACCACACACTGAGAGGAAAAGGCCAGCTCAAGAAGAGCTGAGGATATTTAATCTGATAAAGCAAATGGAATAGAGAGCTTGGATCCCAGTTAGCTCTCATTGGCAGCATCTCGTTTTCATTCATGTATTCCATCCCAGGTGGTCATCTCGATCTACAGTAGGCTGGAGGCCTTGGTAGGCACTGATGTTATTGGATGTAAACCTTGATTCCAACCAACCCTAGAGTTCCCCCTTTTCCCCAATACTTCTGTCTGCTCTTAGTCCCAAGTATGCAAACAATAGCCAGGAAAAGCCCAGCACAGAACTGAAATGGATCTTTTTCTTGTGGTTTAAGAATCAGCCAGTTGGAACTGAGGAGATATTTTCTTAGGGTTGCAGAAAAGTCTGAAAAACGATTGGATTGTTTTTGGCACTCAAATGTAGATCATAGATATATCATTAGTATTACTAAGCTGATGGGCTACACAACAAGGACTGTTATTTAGTAGCACATTCTTGCAAAAAATGCATTGGCTTCAGCTCTGTTATGGAAGGCTGCTGTGGGTTTAGATGTCTTACCTTCTACCACATTTGTGTCACTGTGATTACCCACGTTATGAAAACCTCTCTATGGCACTGACATTGCATAGTTTGTGAATCCACAGCTCACAGATCCAGTCCGGCAAATACCATGACAACTGTGTCCCACCACACACCCCAGAAGGCCACACACATTTGTAGCAAATGCTAATTGATGCAGAACCTCAAAGTCAGCACCGTGATGGTTTCTTCCTTGGGCTACCTCTCTGGGGGAACTGCTAGGAAGAGTTTGTAATTTATCTGAGAATCTCCAATAGAGCCAAAGGACCATTTTTCTTTTAGAGAAATGTGGCAAGACACTTCAGAATTGTCAACATTGAAACTTTCAGTCAAAAAAAAGAATAGCGGTTTTGCTGAACCTGAATATCTTCCTAAGTCCTATTGCCAGATGCACTATTTTCCTATTGATTGTGCCAAAACCACTAAATAGTTAAAACACGTCAAATCATCTTGAAACGGCCAAAGCTGAATTTTTTTTCCCCCAAAGAAAGAGCTCCCAGTCAGCAAACCTCGCAGTCATATTCCATACTAAAAAATGTCTGATTAGGCTAAAAATTAGGAAAAGAGACTTTCAGTGTAAAAGATTTCAGATTTTCTTTGTGTATAGGCTCAGAGTGAGAACTAACAGAGAGAGGGAAGAATTAAGGGGAACAGTTACAGCAATGAAAACCACTGCGACAGCACTAAGTTATTATTATGCCCTCAGCAGCAAGTTCTTGCTGCCCAACTTCCCTAGCGAGTTTTCCCAGCTCACAGAACTCCAGCAGGTGGAATCCAGGAGGGAGGGAGCTGCAGCTCACGCCATCTTCTCTAGCATTTTGATGTGACGTAAGCTGGTCTTAGGACTAGCCATTGGGTCCCAGGACCTGTGAGGGATGAGTGGTCTAAGAAATCTTTTTGGTCAAGCATCCCCCAATTTTTGGTATTAAAAATGTCAGCAAATAGTCCTTGGGCTCTATAATAAATAAGCTAATCATCGCTCCAACACCAAAGAACATTTTAAGTGGCATGCAAGGAGTTAAAAAAAACTTTCGAAATTCACAAATGTCAATTATACCTATATAATTCTGGGGATGGAGTGTGGGAAGGGGAGACAGGGACAACATCCCCTCAAGAGTCTGCGAGCGATACGCTCACACATTCTTGTTGCCTATGGTGTGACCATACCTGCACTTTATATTTTCTGAGATGTGTTCATTTCCTGATCGCTTTTCTTCATTGCTAGCTCATCAAAGCCAGTGTCAAGTTTCCCATTCATCCTGTGCAGCCATGATTCTCAGCCCTGACTTTTCCTTGGGGTCACCTTGGAAGCTTTACAAAATATAGTTTGTATTTCAAAACTGACCATAATATCATTGAGACCTTATGAGAGTGAAAGGGAGGCTGAGACAAGTGTCAACAGAGAGGGCCGTACAAACATGCTCAACTGCAGGGGATCTTCAGAAGAACCTTTAGCTCCAGCTGACTCAAGGCTGGTTGATCTTGGGTTCTGAGGCATGATCTAGACATGTTAACTGAGATATGGAGAGTTATGATCAAGCAGGCAGCCTGCTGAAGTACTCCGACCCTGAGTTGTCAATCTCTCTTAGCCCTGGTTCCCTCACCCCAGGGGGAGGTTGCAGTTGGAGGGGGTCCAGAGTGGAACCCTCCAAAACAGTGCTTCTCAAACTTAGGTATGCATCACCATCAACAGTAGGCATTAAAATTCAGATTTGCTGGGTTTCACTAAGCATGGCTAGGCCTATGGTAGATATAGGCCTAGGTAGATATACCTAGCATATATATTTTAAGAAATTCTGAGATATTGCTATTATTATGGTGAACCCACTTTGAGAAACACTGCTTTAAAGCCTGAGACCCAGCACCATCCTGGTCTAGAAGGAATACCAGATTACAGTAGTATTCCTTCATGCCCTGAAGAAGGAATAGAACACGGTCCTGAGATGAGCTGGGATTTATTTCCATGCATTTTTAAAAGTGAAAAAGCTCTCTGATTAAGTGATTACTGCATGAGAAAAGACAAGGCTTTAAAAATAGATATGCATTTGGGGCTGTTTGTTCCTAATATCATTGCATTAAAAATCGGTAATATTTAAATCAGATTTAATTTTAGAGCCCCAACCTTCACTAGCATGAGACTAAAAACAATGGCAATAATATGTATGACAATCACTTAGTATTTCAGTATTCTGGGCAGGAAATTATTGTCTCTGGTAGCAAACTACCTATACTTACACTGAACAAGAGAAGACCAAAGGAGATGCAAGACAGGGTTTCAAATGTAGCAATCAGGCATCTAGATGTGGTTGGCTGGGGATCCTGACATGTAAAGGGGACTATTGTGGTTGCTCTACAGCCCATCCCCCAGAAGGTAGTTCTGCCTAGGAGTTGTGGAATGTTTGGTTTAGATCGACTCTCTCTCCCCTTCAAATCAGCTAGATTGGAGGCCACCCTGGCGTATAGTGGAATATATAGAATGTTTTCAGAGAGAGTCACTGTTACTTCCCTGATTGTACTCTAGATTAAAGTAGGGGCTTTTGTGTCACATTGGAAGGTATAGTCAGCAGGTAGGCCACAGCAATGAGTTTTGCAAGCTCCTAAGTTCCTGCTATTGCTGTATAAGACCACCACATACTCTTCTCACCCTCCACAACACCCCCTCCTAAGCCATGTGGGACTTCTGGGACTCTGTGATAGCTTTCCTTCCCTTCTTCCCTGATGTACTCCTATTCATCCTTAAGAACCCTGCTCAGATGTTACTTCCTCTATGACCTGGCCAGATAAAACTAATTCTTCCCTCTGCTATGTTTCCCACATCATGTCAGAAGTAGCTATCATAGTTAGCACATTGTGCTTTAAATGCTGTTCATGTATTTGCTTTCCTCACCCCTAGCTTCTTTGCTCTTGGACGCTGTGCTTATGTCTCATCTTTCTGTGTATCCCTAGAGTCTAGCACAGTGGCTGGTGCAGTGCCTGCAAGTTTAGTGTTTAATTAATGAAATAAATGAACCCCAGTGTTTGGACAAGAAGGAACGCATTCCTTAGATGCTCAGTATGGATGCAGGCTGGAAATATTAGTGCCCATAGAATCACGGGCAATCAGAGCTGGAAGGGACCTTAGCTAGCATCCCTGTTGGTTCCTCATCTGTGGAGAAAGATCAGAGATGCCTAAAGATACTTGGTGACTTGGGCCAAGACAAGGTTCTGTAGTTTCCAGTCTGGTGATCAGTCAGATTTGGCCAAACACCCAGCTGAAGGGTTTGTGGACCAGATCAATCAGATCCTGTTCCCATGAGCGATGGAACCAAATTCCGGAATGCCCACCTCCTCCCTGGAGGACCTGCTTTCCTCCCTCTCCTGTGCTCAGTTCAACCCTAATTCAGGGTGAACAAGGTCTTTGCTATAAAATCTAACTTTTTTTAGTGTTTGAGTAAGTGTTCATCTCTAGGCCTGAACCCCAGTTGAAGTTTGGAAGCTATCTCTGATACTTCTGAAGAAAAAGGATATTTTAAGTAGAGTGGGTAAGAAAGAGAAAAGATAACATCCCAGTCCTTAATTTCACAATTTCCAGCAGCAGGAAAATCGCTCCAGGCTCTTTCTACCACCTTGTCATCCAGCTCCTCTGCATGATCAGGGATTTGGGGGCCGTAGTGGCTTCTCTGATCTTTGCTTCAGTTGTACAAGCTGAGAGTGGGTGTTGCAGGAAGACTGAGGAGGGGGTCCTCACTGGGAAAAGGCATGCTGGGAAAGGGGGACTGAGGAGTTGAAAAGATAATCTAGATAGGAAAGATAAAGGTGTCATTCTGGAACATTTTGTGGGGGGAGCTATCCCCACCTACAATAAAATTCTACAATAGACATTAATAGTTCACTCACTCATTTGTAAGAAATCTCATGTCACCCTCCAGCTTAAAGCCTTCTGCTCCCTTCCCATTGCCTATAGGGTGAAACCACAGTTGTTCACTACACCCCTGCACACATAGTTGCTCACTACGTTCTTCTCTCTCTCCAATTCATTTCTTAGGTCTCTTTCCTACATGCTTAGAATCTTTGACCTGTTTCTAACCCCCAGGACCTTTGTACTTGCTGTTCCTTCTGCCTGAACTGCTGTCTCCCCCATTCCTTCTCATCTTTCAGATCTCAACTTGAAGATCATTTCTTCAGAGATGGAAGACCATTTCCACTGAGCATCTTGTCTTCAGTGGCCCCTCACTACACCCTGCCATCACCCTCTATCATCATATCCTGCTTACTTGCAGGGCATGTAGAGAATGTAAGATGTTATATTTATTTATATAAGACTGTAAACTCCATGGAGTAAACAACTCTATACTTATTGATCTTATTCACTGCTGGGTCCCTAGCACCTAGGACAGTATTTGGTACATAGTAGAAATATGTGCTCAGGAAATATTGTTGAATGAATGAATGAAGTGCCTATGTATACAAGGTTTATAAAGGTAAAGGGGGAATAGAAACCTGCCATTGCTTCTAGGAACTACAACCTAAAACTGAATAGAATTTTTTTTCTCATTGTACCAGTTCCCTAGCTCCTGATTCCTAAAATGTGTCTTTGCTAAACTTTGATCTCTGAGATTGTCATCCTAGTTCTGTAAGAGCTCTGTTATCTATCAAGTGGTCAAGTTGTCTTGCTTTCCACCATGACTTGGTCTGGAGTTTCATCAAGGCACCAGCTTGTTCTTCATTGTCCGGACTTTATCTTCTGAATAATTCACCTTAGGTACACTGGTCCAGAGGTGGGTATGCTATACCTGTGTGTATAATGTACAGAAGGAGTCCATTTTGATGCTGAATTAGGGACCTGTTAGAGCCAGACTCTGATGTGGGACTAGAGGCGCCTACACAGGGCATAAGATCAACCACAGACTGTGTCCACAGAGATACCAAGAGCTCTGGCACCAGACTGAGAGGCGGGTGCCGCCCCAGGTCTGGGCAAGTTCAAGCCCCTGGCAATTTCGGTAGCTGAGCTCTGGCTTCTTCGGCTCTGATGGTGGCAGAGTCCCAGCACTCAGGAAAATGCGGGTTACCCTCATGCTTGGGGCACAGCTACCCATCTTCTAGACAGTGTACTGAAGCACCCATCTGATGCCAGCTCTTTCCTTCCATAGAGTCCTGGCCTTGGGTCGTGCAGTCCAAGGGGCTGGATGGCATGCTGGACCCAAGCTCAGCTCAGCGTCTGGGCCCAATAACGGCTTTTCCAAGGGAGCAGCTTTCTGTCCTGGCCACACTAAGGTAAGCACCCACAGGGCATCTGCCTCACCAAGGTTGCTAGTTCTAGAGATGCCAGGCTAGCTGGAAACAAGCCTGCAGCTGAGGGTGGGACTTTGGTGCCAGCTGTCACCTTGGTGGCTTCTACTGACACCCCACATGTGGCTCTTCTAGCCTGTCTGGAGAAGATGTCACTCTTGCTTTCAGGCTGGTCCCACAGTTTTCAGGTACTGAAATGATTAGAAACTGAGCCACCCCTGTCTAAAGGATCAGAACCCAGGACCTCCAATAGACATAGCACCAGTCAGACCCTCCACACAGCTCTTGATCTGTCTGAATAAGTGATCTTAGGAGACTGAAGGTCCCTGCTTACTCTTCATGTCCTTGCCTGTGGAGTGGAGGGTAGGGAGAGCTCCAGGTCTGGAAACAAGGGTGAGTTCCACTTCCACCAGGCTTCTGCCTGTGGTCAAGTTATTTACTCGTACTGTGTCTCAGTTTCCTTTTCTATAAAATGGGAAGAAGAAGACCCATCTGCCAGATTTGTTGTGCTGGGTAGTGAGACAATTATGCCCAATAAACTGATAAGATGTAATTATGATCTCTCCTCATTCATTTTAAGATGTCTCTAAGAATTCAGACAAGTAGATTCTGTTTCCATTCTGCCCTGAAGTAGATGATAAATCCACAGGTGCCCACACCTGCTAGTGGCTTCTAATTGCATGCTTCTGTTATGGGCATTTTAAGTGCTTTTGGATTAAGCCTACATGATGTTGAGAAAACCTGATAAACCAGATAAAATAATTAAGTATCTAATTATTCCCTGGTATCTGGATTTATGGCTTCAGGAAGGTAAAACTTACAGCCTGCTGAACGGAGTTTTCATTTTGATGTTGGAGGCTGAATAAATGCGGCCCAGGGCCCATCAGTTATAGTGTGTGTGCAGCCTTAGCCCTCTTGCCTCCAGAACAGCTGAGGCAGAGCAATGCCAAGTGCCCACATGCAGAGCCTGCCACTCACTAGCTGCATAACCCCAGGTCACCGTGCCTCTCCAAGGTCCATTTCTCTCCTCTCTAAGATTCAAGGATTGGACAGGATGTTATTGTTAAGTCACTAGGTCGTGTCCAGCTCTTTGCAACCCCATGAACTGTAGCACGCCAGGCTTCCTTGTCCTTCACTATCTCCAAGAGTTTGCTCAAACTCATGTCCATTGAATCATTGATACCATTCAAGCATCTCATCCTCTGCCACCCTCTTCTCCTCTTCCCCTCAATCTTCCCCAGCATCAGAGTCTTTTCCAGTGAGTCAGCTCATTGCATCAGGTGGCCAAAGTATTGGAGTTTTAGCTTCAGCAACAGTCCTTCCAATGAATATTCAGGGTTGATTTCCTTTAGGATTGACTGGTTTGATCTCTTTGTGTCCAAGGGACTCTCAAGGTTCTTCTCTAGCACCACAATTCATAAGCATCAATTATTCAGCACTCACCCTACTTTATGGTCCAGTTCTCATCTCCATGCGTGAATACTGGAAAAACCATAGGTTTGATTATATGGACCTCTGTTGGCAAAACAATACTTCTGCTTTTTAATATGCTGTTTAGGTTTGTCATGGCTTTTCTCCCAAGAAAAGCTGTGGGAAATGCAAGTTTTCGGGCCTCACACCAAACCTACTGAATCAGACTCTGAGGGTGGGCCCTCCAGTCTGTAATTTAATAAGCCTTCCAGGGGCTAAAATCAATGCAGATTCTAATGCATTGAACCTCTGGACTTGATCAGCTCTGACGTGCCTACCAGTTCATGCTTTCCCATAATAAATTCAACCCCGGAGACGCTAGCAGAGGAGCTGGATTTTATCCTGTCAGTGCCTTTCTCTGCGGCAGCCTCAGGGATTTCTCCCTGGGAAGCTGAGGGGCCCTGGAATTCCTCTCTCACTCCACACAGGCCCCAACAACCAACTGTGTCCCAGTCTTTGCAGCTGAAGACAGCAGTCAGTTTACATTTGGAGTGGAGGCCAAGTGTAAAACACGAAATGACTCCTGACCCACACTCTAATGTGGCAAATGAGATGGAGAAGGAGGCTGGATTTTCTCAGCCACAAGGATTTCCTCTCCAGCTAGCATTTCGTGACCCTGGTTCACCAGTGTAATCGCTAGCCTGAGAAACACTAACAGCTCCCTCTCAGCACTCCTCCAGCCAAGGCAGGGATTCTCTCACTCCCTCTACAAGGCATGTCCAAAGGCACGCTCACCAGGCCTTCCAGTGCCATTGGCAGTCCTGGCCACAGAGATGGACCAGTTACTTAGCTCTGCCCAGCAGCTTTACCACCTATTCAGGTGAGAATACCTACGTGAAATCATTCACCTGGTGCAGGAAATTTCTCTTATTACTGGAGTACATGAATGATTGGAAAACCACAGAATGCACTTCCAGGCCAGGAGGGGGCAAGAAAGCTGGGTGGCCCTTGGATAGATGGAAAGAGGTCCCCAGCAGGTCTCCCCCACTCTTAGTCATTTATCTTCCATTCTCCTGGGAGCAGGACAAACAGACATTCACACATTAAACAGAACATGTTCCATCCTGCAAGCCCCTAATTGTATCTTCCCCAGGTAATCATTCTACTCACAGGTCTCTGCTTAGTGAAACCCCAGCGAGGACTGTCACCACTTCAGAAATAAGGTTTCAAAGGTTGTTTTTAAAAATAAATAAATAGGAGGGGGAGCATATGTAAACCCATGGCGATATCATGTCATTGTATGGCAAAACTAATAAAAAGAAAAAAAAAGAAAGAAAGAAATGCCACCTTCACTATCTACTAAATTCCCACAAAATAAATAAATAAATAAAACTCCTGCCTGGGTCACATCAACCAAGGAGAGAATATTCTTTTGTGAACTGCACCTTCTACTTTAAATCACTAGAATAAAATATGTACCAATTTTTTCTTTCTTTCTTATCTACTCATTATCTTTTAAACAAAAGATTTTTTTTTTAAAGAAGATTATAGGGGCATACTACTATCAGTAAGTCAATTTAGAAAAAAAAAAATCCTTTTGCTCCAAGGCCCAAATGAGAGATATATTTGCAACATCTTAAAATCTTAATGAAACAATGAAGCAATCTCTGCATAATGCAAGTCTCCACTGTGTTCAAATACCCACAGTGAGGCCAGGTTAGGGGATTCTCGGGTGGCCGAATGGTCAAGAATCCACCTCCTAATGCAGGAGGAGCGAGTTCCATCCCTGGGTGGAGAAGATCCGATAGAAGGAAATGGCCAATCCACTCCAGTATTCTTGCCTGGGAAATCTTATGAATAGAGGAGCCTGGCAGGATACAGTCCATAGAGTCGCAGAAGAGTCAGATATGACTCACAGCACCCACAACTGTGGGTTGCCTTGACAGTGTATTGAGGAGCAGGGTAGACTTTAAGAACTGTGTAGTCAGTTGAGTAGAACCAGCAGAGTTCTAGGCAGAGCAGAAAACTTTATAATTGCTTACACTCAGAGTGTCAGAGTTGAAAGATACCATAAACAGATGGAGACATGAAGGGACACAGAAGGAAGAAACTTGTTCACACACTCAGACTCTTAGAGGTGGAGCTCCTTTTGAGGGTTAGGTCGCCTGCACAGGAAAAGATGAGCAGGATGCGTTTCTGCCTCCAGGGACGTCGCCCTTCAGGAGGGAGGATAAGAGTAGAGCACAATGCTGTAAGAGAATTTTAAGGAAATGCTTCTCCTTTATGGAGAAGGAAGAGAGTTGGTCTCTCTGAAAATAGGAAAAGCTCCCCAATGGACGTGGCATTTAAGTTAACTCTTATAGCCAACAGGAAGGACTCTGACCAGCAGAGGTGGGGAGCAGAAAAGGCACTGGTTGGTGGGGGCAGGAGGTAAAGGGGAGAATGCCTGGCACAGAAGAGTCTGAACTGAGGGCAGCAGTGGGGAAGCACAGAGCCAGCACATCCTGTGAGGAGATCTGTTTGCCAGGAATGCAAAGTATGCAGAGGGAGTAGATGGAAGGCAGGGTCTATCTGCCAGGCTGAGCAGTCCTAGTGGCTCCCTAGACAATTGCTCACCTCTGGATCTTCTGAGCATGGTGATGTGATCAGAGTAGTGCTTTAGGAAGTTAAATGCAGCAACCAGGGGTGGTAGGCAACCAGGACATAAGTTGGGAGACTGCTGCATGACCTGAACCAGAAATATAGAGGTGAGGTCAAAAAGCACAGTTTCAAAAGATAACACTAAAACAGACAAAAAGGGCTGGATGGAAGGCAGAGAGGAAAAAGCAGAGCCCAGTGAGGAGCTGAGGCTTGGAGCTGGCAAATGAAGCAAATGGTGATTCCAGGAATAGAAAACAGAGACGCAGAGAAACATGTTTAGGAGGATGGGGAGAGAGGCTCGCAAGAGATAGTAGCTGTGAAACTACTTTCATAAATCATCAAGTGGGCCCAAAATGGGGCAGCTGCTTTTGAGTAAAGAGGAAAAAGGAGAGGATGGTGATCCTAGTGGGGACTATGAGAATGAAGGTTCTTGTTTTGGACAGCTTGGTTTTAAAACAACGACACCTGTGGGGAGTTGCCTATCACAAAACTGAAAGTTCAGAACCGGCTTTCAAAGGAGGAATTGGACCAGAGATCCTGGCATGGGCATCAACTGCACAGACATTTCAGTTGACTCTGTAGCAGAGGATGAGCTCAGCAAAGGGGAGACTGAGGCAATGGGAATGAGGAATGTAGAATGAGGTGGGAGCCTCTGGCAATGGGAAATAGGGAAGGGTATGTCCCTTATTATCATCAAATACATTTGATGACTACATTGTAGTCTTTTCATTTCCCTATCCAAACTCTTAAGTGTTACTAATATGGATATGAAGGAATGAATTTCCATTTCATTTCTTCTCCCTTCATCTACCTGATGAGAGATAATGTTTCTGAGAAGCAGAAAGAAATGAAACAAGAAAGGGAGCAAAAGCCAAAGGCTTGAATTAGCAGCCAACTGACTAATCAGCTGGACATTTATCTGCAAGACCATTAGCCTGCAGAACCAGTGACGGTCAAAAAGCCAGATGTGTCACTACCTCCTCTACATGGCTGGCTGGAAAACTGGAGCAAACACAAACAGTTTTTGAAGTAACCAAAGAGAAAAGAATTTGGTGGTTTTATTCTTGGTATCTCACCAAAGAGCTGTCTAGCAGCTGAAGAGAAGCACATTACCAAGAAGAATGCATCACTTTAAAGCAGATTAGGAATGCAGCATGTGGTCATATGCACAGCATCCAAAAGAAACCAGGCATCATGGAGGAAAGGAGGCAGATGCTGCGGACATCCACATTCACTCTCCCACTCATTCTCCTTGTAGAGTTTGAGGACCTTCCACATGCCAGGCACTGTGCTGTGCCCCAGTAAACTCAGATGGCACCACTTCCAAAGTGCTCTGAGGGAAACAGACAAGTAAACCATGATTCACAACACAAGAGAGGTAATAGGGTTAAGCACAAACCACTAGAGCAAAAAGTGGTAGAAAAAACATATTTTTATTTGTTTATTTTTTCATGAACACGCATCAACTTTTATTCAGTTAAATTAACTGGTGAGAGAACCAGTAAGATGTTATGACCATTTCCAAGGAGAACTCAAAGAATAGGCATGTAAATGTAAACACTAAAGAACATTGAAATGAATTTGCTGAAATGCTACAAAATTGGTCAGCAGCCAGAGACAATTGTGAACAGACAATAACTGCCCCACCCCCACCCCAGACAATCACATACATTTATATCATTTTTCTAAGACCTCCACAGTTGAAAATTAGCTTAACAATAATTAACTACAGAGAACAGAAATCCCCCAGCAGGAACACCCTGTGATTGTATTTTTCTCATTTTCGATGCCTCTCATGACATTTCCACCAAAAAAGTAAATCTGTTAAATCTCATCCACTAGCCCTGCAGGTGGGTGAGACAGGCTCTGCCCTCCAGGACCTCACATACAACTAGTGGGGAGATAGTCTCAAATCATTAGGCTTGAAAAGAAGCCTGACAGAAGTAAAAGTATGTGCTATGAAAAGATGTGGATGGAGTGTGTTCCCAGAATGAATGAGCAGCAACATAGCTGAAGAAAACAAAGTGCTTGATCACAGGACAGTGGAATGACTCAGAATTAAATAGGTGTAGGAGCACCTAATTAATCCTAACAACAGCCCTGTGAAATAGTGTTTGTGGTGGTTTAGTTGGTAAGTCGTGTCCAACTCTTTGCAACCCCATGGACTGTAGCCTGTCAGGCTCCTCTGTCCGTGGAATTTTTCCAGGCAAGAATACTGGAGTGGGTTGCCATTTCCTTCTCCTGGGGATCTTCTTGACCCAGAGATCAAACCTATGGACCCATGTCTCCTGCACTGCAGATGGATTCTTTACTGCTAAGCCACCAGAAAAGCCCTGAAATAGTGTTTATTGCCTGCTTTTTATCATTGAGGAAATCAGAGCTCAGAAAGATTAAGTGGCTTTCTTCTGCTAACAAGTAGCAGGACTAGGAATCCAAATGAGTTTTCCTAACCCTAGATCCAGTGCAGAGTTCTTTTCATTACACTAATTTAGTAGAAAAGAACACACACGCACTTCTGAAGTTGAGAATGGGGAGAGATGGCTATTGGTTGGGTGATCTGAGAAGGTCTCGAGGAAGAGAGGGTACCCATGCCAGGCTGGAAGAGTGGGCAGAGAGCAGAATGACCTGGGGGAGAGAGATGGGGAGGGACTGCATTTGCAGTTTAACACCCTGTCTAGGGGGTGCCTCTAACCCTACCAGGAAGATCTGGGGAAGCTTCCCAGAGGAGGTAACGTCTGATACACATCTACAAGTGAGTGTAGGAGCTCACCAAAAGTGAGCTCAAGAATGGAGCTAGCTTCACAGCAGGTTGCCCTGGGGGTGGTCGCTGGTAGGCAAGTCAGTACAGTTAAGTGCAGAGTCCCATATGGCATGAACTCAAGAGTGGCCTGTACTGCTAGTGGGGACAGATGATTTATACTATTTGGTCTATTCTCCCTTAAATTTAAATAAGTTTTGAAAACACACACTTAATAATGAAAAAGAAAGTGGAGGAGGAAGGATGGAAGGGTAGACTGGCTTAGTAATGGGTCAGGTTTAGATTCTATTTCTGGTCCAGTTTTTGTAACTGTCAGCCTGTTAGTTCATTTCCGTGGATCACTTTCCTTGCATATGAAAGGGAGATGATAAATCCTAACCTAAGCCACAAGCTAACAAGAAACTTGAAGTGAATGCATTTGAAAAGCTGAAAAACATCACTCACGAAAAGAGAAAACATTATCAATATCATGTTTTCAGGCACGCACCAGTGGCTGAATAGCTAGACTGGCTCAGACATCCCAGAGCAATATACTTTTTTTTTTTTTTTTGCCAGACATGGATTGGCATGTTTGTGGCTTTTCAATCATCCAGTCTCAGGGCTAACCCCGTGCTCCTGCCTGCCGAGGGTAGGTTCAAGGCTGAGGCTTCAAGACAAATCCCCAGCAGCCCTTCCCACTGCCTTCCCAGGGGATTCAAACCATTGGGCAGGGCACAGCAGGGAGAGGTGTCAGACTCGCCCACCCCAAGCCATTCTGCTGCACACATACCACCTGCCCATTGGCAGCTGGAGAACTCAAACGATTCTTTAGGCAGCGCTACCGAGTTCATACCACACCACTAGGCAGAATTTCAGGGACTCTGTCCGCCCCTTCCTAGAAAAGCCCACCCCTTTTAGATGAGGTGCCCAGACACCCATGTTGTCTGAGCCAGCCCTGTTTAAGCCTGCCATCCTGGTGTAACAGTTGCAGCATCTCCTTTCACCCTCAGATGGGTCCCAGTTTGAAATTCCAGGGTCACCTTGCCCTTAGCCACCAGGGGAAGCCTCCTTGTCATCCTCTTGGAAGGTTAACTCCGAGGAACCCAGAAACCACCCTCATCCAACACTCAACACCCCGTGGAATAATCCTCATTTCTGCTTCATTCCAGGTGCATAGCGTAATGCCCATGTTGTTCTACACTCTGATCACAGCTCTTTTGATCGGCATACAGGCAGCACCGCACACGGAGAGCAATGTCCCAGCTGGACACGCCATCCCTCAAGCCCACTGGATTAAACTTCAGCATTCCCTTGACACAGTCCTCCGCAGAGCCCACAGCGCCCCGGCTGGGCCGATAGCCGCCAGGGTGGCAGGGCAGACCCACAACATCACTGTGGACCCCAAACTCTTTAAAAAGCGGCGACTGCGTTCACCTCGCGTGCTGTTCAGCACCCAACCCCCACCTGTGGCCGCAGACACTCAGGATCTGGACTTCGAGGCGGCCGGGGCCGGCTCCTTCAACAGGACTCACAGGAGCAAGCGGTCATCATCCCACCCCGTCTTTCACCGGGGGGAGTTCTCGGTGTGCGACAGCGTCAGCGTGTGGGTGGGGGACAAGACAACCGCCACGGACATCAAGGGCAAGGAGGTGATGGTGCTGGGGGAGGTGAACATTAACAACAGTGTATTCAAACAGTACTTTTTTGAGACCAAGTGCCGGGACCCCAACCCCGTGGACAGCGGGTGCCGAGGCATCGATGCGAAGCACTGGAACTCTTATTGTACCACGACCCACACCTTCGTCAAGGCGCTGACCATGGACGGCAAGCAGGCCGCCTGGCGGTTCATCCGGATCGACACGGCCTGCGTGTGTGTGCTCAGCAGGAAGACTGGGCGGAGAGCCTGACCTGCAGCAGCCCCCAACCCTTCCCTGCTCCCCTCTACACTCTCCTGCGCCCCTCCCTACCTCAACCTGTAAATTATTTTAAATTATAAGGACTGCATGGTAATTTATAGTTTATACAGTTTTAAAAAATCATTATTTATTAAATTTTTGGAAGCAGCTCGTGTACCAGCCCTCCAGTCATTCTGCCCAGGGTGACCATCCATAAGTCTTGGTTCGGAGGCTGCAGGGAGGAGGTCCACAGTACCCCTCTCAGTGTGTATGCTCAGTCCTATCTGATTCTTTGTGACCTCATGGACTGTAGCCCACCAGGCTCCTCTGTCCATGGGCTTTCCCAGGCAAGAATACTGGAGTGAGTTGCTATGCCCTCCTCAAGGGGATCTTCCCAATCCAGGGATTGAAACCCCGTCTCCTGTATCTCCTCCATTGTAGGCGGATCTTTACCTCTGCGCTACCTGGTACACCTTACTTTTTCTCTCAGACACAGCTGTAACCCTCACCCACCCGTCACTCCCAGCCAGCCATGCCACTTCAGGGAAAGCTAACTGGGTTCAGATATTAGCCTAAGCCGGGCATGATTAGGAAGGGACGTCTGTTGGATTGCAACTTTGTTCTGCATTCCAGAGCCAAAGATACCTAATCCTTGGATTACCTGCCCCACAGCCCAGATTCTTGAGTCTTGATTGCTTCATTTGGGGAAATTCATGGAGCCTCATCAGAAGGCAGATCCCTGCCGGGCACAGAGTTACTTCGCACCAAAGACTAATGAGGCAGGCTCTTTTTTTGAGAGGAAGATCTGCTTTTTCTTTTTTTGCTGAAAAGCTCTCTCAAAGAGTTGTAACAAAATAATCTCAGGAGGCCTGTCACGGTAGATCTGATTACATGTTAAGACTGCCTTAGTTCTAATGGCTGGCCCTCAATTTATCCCCCGGTGGCTTCCTGCAGAAAGACTCCATTCCCCAGAAAACAACGACCTCTCACACTCCTGCCACCCATTCACGGCCCCACAGCAACTTCCAGTGGCCCCAGCATCAGTACAGAATCACAGGAGCCAGAGACCAGACCAAAAAGAACTTTTTAATTCCTACCTGGGTGACTTCTACAAGTGACCAACAGTGATTAGGGTCATGGGACCTGGGGAGAAGATGACAAAATGAATGAGAACCAAGAAAAACAGTGGGGTAAGGGGCAGAGGAGGGCTGGGCCAAGCCCAGAAGGAACAAGGGCTCTGCTCCTCCCTGACAGAGGACACTAGACAAGAGAAAGACAGAGGATTCGGGGTCTGATAATAGAGAGCACAAGCAGAGGAGGAAGGTGTGTCATCTTTACCAGCATCAGGATCCCTGGGCCTCTAAGAAATCCAACACCCTGTGTAGTTTCCTGGGTTGTTTTGGTTTTTTGGATTGTGTGTGTGTGTGTTGAAGCTGGGAGTGTGCTCATCCACACTGGCTGTATCAGGAGAGTCTTAGAGATAGTTGGAGGTGACAGGGATTCCAGGCACAGCCTAGAGCAGGGCTCTGTCCATCCTCAAGGTGCCACTTTGCCCTGCAACATTTTTGTCTGTTTTGTGTTTTGTTTTTTCCCCAAGGTCACAGAATTTTTTCGCTTAGACAGAGCACTTACATAGGGATGAAAATTTTGCTTTCCTACCCTTCCCCTTCCCCCCAGGGTAAAAGGCCGATCTAGTTTTTGTAACAGGCCCAAACTCTCCCTCTGATTTAAAAAAAAAAGAAAAGTAAATGGTGGTATCCATTCATCTGTAACTCTCCTGGTTCCCCTGCCTGCCCGCCATCCTCAACCCAATCCAAACAGGGCAAATTAGAAACATGGGGAGCTTTGGCATGAGAGACATTTGATTAGGGTGAAAGCATAATGAAATGGGCTCTATTTTTCCTATCAAAGCTACTGCAGTTGGAATAAAGATTTATGTACAAGAAACACCAACCAGAACATTCTGTGCTGAGATACTTGCTCAGATAAAGGCTGCAGGGAGGCAGCCCTCCCGCTGACCTGTGACTGTGGCTTTTTCCCCTCGGGCTCCAATGCCAGTGGCCTTGGCCTTCCGGGCCCCTGCTACAGACAGTTCCGGGGTGGGGGGGGGCCCTTCCTCTGAGGGGCAGACAGGCCTTGTGGGTCCTGAATGTGGGGAGAGAGGGAGGCATTCAGGAGGCTTCCACAGGGAAGCAAGGCTATGTTTGTGAGCAGCCGTACCTTGTGGAGAGTCTAGAGAGCCACCACCAGCCCTGCAGGACCCTGGGGGTGACTGGGACCCCACTGCCTGCCTGGAAAGACCGAAGCTGATGGCCCGGTAAGAGAAGGTGCCCTCTCTCCACTAACACTACGGCCTCCCCCAAAGGCAACATGTGCTCTAGGCTGAGTTCTGGAGTCCCTGCATAGGAGCCAAAGGTTTCACACAATGAGAGGGGATATGAGTTTGGCTGAAAAGACTCAGAAAGGTCCAAAAACAACCCAGAGCCTGGTGGCTTCTGTAGTTTGTACCTTCCCCAAACACAGCCATAGAGCAGGGAGCTCTGACTTCCAGACCCACCCAGGCTGCCCCCTGCCCAGGGGCTTGCTGGGTCACCAGAGGCCCAGACACTTGAATATGTTGAAAAAATGGCTCAAAACTGGCCATTATATTCTGCCCAAGTGCAGCATCTGCAAATCCCACAAACTTCCCCTTTACTTGCCTCGCTGAGGTCTTCTTAACTGGCGTCCACAAAAGCCCATATCCCTCTTCCCTCCAGCACGCCTGCCCCCAGAGTGAGGGCAGACCCTGGCTTGTCCACAGGCTGACATGCGGTACCCGATTCTAGTTTATATTTCGAGTCTGTCCCCGTGACTTCTCCCTCCCTCAAGCACAGGACCAGCCTCCCCTGGACCTGCATTCCCTCCTAACAGAAAACCTACAACAGGAACACAGCTGTTCAGCAGACCTGAGTAGAAGTGTGGGCGATCGAGACCACAGGGTCCCCCTCAGTGGTAACCTCAGTCTTTCCTTCACAGGCCTGACTGGAGCTGTGAGAGCCCCGGTACCCTGGTGCTGAGAGAGCAGCCAGTGTGACAGTCGGAACGCTGGGATTGGTGTCAGCAGAGCCAGCTTTTAGGCCCAGCTCCCCCATTCATATCTGTGCAACTTTGGCAAGCTCCTCTTTGACCCCAGTTTCTGCAGCTGTGAAATGAAAATAATCATTCCTCTATCCCAGAGTTGTGAGCATGAAGCCAAACCAAGTATTTGAAAGTAAACAGTCATGTTCTATACAAGTACAAGGCAAAGTAATTTGTTCTAAGCTTAATAACTTCTATGTTAATTGTACGAGAATGACAATAATGCTGGTACTCAGTAGATATCTGTTTGTTGTCAGATACATAGATTGGGTAAAGGGAATCTGGCTAGTGGACATTGTAGATACAAGTGTGGCACCACCAGGTCCCAAAGGGTAAGAGCAAAAACAGCAGTTCTTCAGCTCAGACTCTTCTTGAATCTGGGCTCAGGAAGGCCACCTAGATTCTAGAGGTTCTAGCGTCATGGTTAAGAGCATGGGCTTTGGAATCAGACAAGCAAGTTACTTCCATATCGGCTATAGGACCTTAGGCAGGTTGTTTCACTTCTCTGAGTTTCAATTTTTCATCTGTGATGGGGATAACAATACTTCTCTGGTGGCTCAGTGGTAAAGAATCTACCTGCAATTCAGGGTACATGGGTCAGGAAGATACCATGGAGGAAGAAATGGCAAATCACTCCAGTATTCTTGCCAGAAAAACCCCGTGGACAGAGGAGCCTGTCAGGCTACTGTCCATATGGTTGTAAAGAATTGGACACAACTGAGCATGTGTGTGTATATGTGTGTATGTGTGTGTGTGTGCCTAAGAAGTGTATAATAAATTTTAGTATTGAAAAGTAGAATTGGTAGAAAAACTCTAAAAGTTTATTAGAATGGAGTGGACAGCTTTCAACAAGGCAAAGGAGGTTCATGAACAGATAGCTCTGCAGGATGTATCACAGGTCCTTTTTGTGACAAGCAATGGTGATAGTGATCATCAGTATTTTACTAAGAGCTTATTCTACATGAGCACGGCATTTAGTAGTTCATGTCGATCAGCTCCAAGCAAGTCTATGGGCTCTAAAACCAAGACCACTTTAAGGAGAACAACGGAAGGCTGTGCTTTCTGTTTTATGCATCCCTGCCAGAGAACTCCTCCCTGGCTATCTGGGATGTGTTTACTTCCAAGTTTACAAACCACTGGCTTTGAGAGTTTCCACGTGTCAAGCACGTGGGCCCTGTTTTGTTCCAATTCACTTGGGTCTGCAACTGGAAAGCTCTGACCTTCTCAAAGTTCACCTGGGTTTGTAGAAATGACTCAGGGACCTCGGGTCCAAGATGAAGTTGGGAAGGTCCTCCTGCAGCAGTCGTCTGAGGGTAATCCTTCCAACCCAGGGCTGTTTCTTAAAATGAAGGAAGTGCTCCATCTGTGTGCCCTCAGCACCTGGCCTAACCTCGCATGTGGCAGGCACTCCACCAGTGTCTTAAGGCAATTAAGACAGAAGTTAATGCCCATATATTTCTCCAATGCCATCACCACCACCACCATCTCCACCCCCTCTGTGTCTGCACTGTATCAACAGGAAATGGGTTAATGGTCTGAACTGAAGGTCATTCCAGATGTGAAAGCCTGAGCATCATCCAAGCAGCTTTCCGAGGTTAGTGTCTAATGAAGAGCACGATCAGACCACCACAGTCAAACCCTGGCCTCACCACTAGCTGGGCTGAGTGATATCAGACGAGTTACCTTTATTCTCTGCACTTCAGTTTTCTTATGTGGAGAATATGGATGATGATGATAGCACCTACTTTGTTGAGTTGAAAGGCACTTAGTTCAGTGCTTGGCACATAGTAAATTATTATGTATAAACCATATGTAAAGATACACACATCTATATATTCCTAGATGCCCACTTAAAGACACAATATACAGTGGCTTCCTGGATGGCTCTAGTGGTAAAGAATCCACCTGCCAATGCAGGAGATGTAAGAGTCCAAGGTTTGATCCCTGGGTTGGGAAGATTCCCGGGAGTAGGAAATAGCAACCTGCTCCAATATTCTTGCCTGGGAAATTCCATGGACAGAGGAGCCTGGTGGTCCATGGGGCTGCAAAGTGTCAGACGCAAAGGAACACACACAGATACACTCACAAAGAGAGTCCTGTGAGCTATGAAGCAGCCAAGAAGTGTACATTCCACACTTACATGCACCCACACACTGACTTAAAACAGAGCAACAGACAAATCACTGCAATGATGCCACACTGATTCTGAATGATGGTCACAGTGATAAGAAGCAATCAGGTGGAAATTGTAAACCCAGGAAGACTTCCTGAAGGAAACAGCTTCTGAACTGTGTTTAGACAAAGAAGTTGAGTGAAATTATCATCTGTGCTGGGACTTCTTCCAGATTTACAAACAAGGTAAAACCCAAATATGAGGTTGCCCAAGCTCTGGATGACAGAGAGAGAACAGCTGCCCTTGTTCTCTCACCTCGGTCTGAATGACTGGGTCAGCCAATAAATTCATTCGGGTTTTCCATCTCATCTTATGGAAAAACTCGAACTTATTGGCCAACCCAGTACAAACTGGCAAAGGAACCAGCTTCACCTGTAAACACAGACCCTGAGAAAACTCAGATAATAACAGTGTGAAATCCTACTGGTGAATGCAAGGTCCCCGTATGCTGTCCACTCAATCTTTGTATTCAATCAAATGCTGAAGGGCTAGTCAAATAGCTTCTGAATACGGGACTTCCTCCAGCCTTATTAGCTGGTTTTCTTGAATCTCAAAGTAAATAAGAAGAGGAGGAGCCTTCAGAGTGGGCACTGTGCATCCCTGGCTCCAGGGACGGACTTGGGTTGGAGGCCAGGTTCGATGCCCTGGCCGGCGGTGGCTAAGTGCTGCTGTCTCCAGCCTGGCAGCCTCTCCCCCTTTATCTCGTCCTCACCATTCCTTTCACTTTGACATAATGAAACTACAACTTGCACACTTTCTCAAGATTGCATATGATAATCGGAAACATGTGTCCAAGCTGGCATCCCTTCAAAGGACTTAGGAACTCGGACTTGGGCCGTCTTCTGATTGCAATAGCAATCCCCTGAGCTGGCTTTCCAGCCTTCACATTCCTTCAGCTGCACCCTAGCATTAACTCTTGCCAGGAGAAGGCTGCTGCAAGCCGAACTCATTCCAAAGGCTCTGCAGAGGCTGGCAATAACAATTCCTAGGTACGCAGTGAGGCTCCAGATTTGGCATCTAGGCAGGAACTTTTCAACAATCATAGCAAGAACCAGCAGCCTCATTCTCCTCTTTGCAGAAATGGCACATTGATGGGCCAACCCCTCAGTGGGAGCCTGGGTCTTCTGAAGCACTGCCTGGACTCTCAAGGGATAGGATGCTGCTTCCTTTCTGATTTATCAGGGTGATTTTTGCTACAAAATATACCAAAATGTCTTAATCTTATCAGAAAACTCCTGACAAAGATACAGCATCAGTGGCAACTCTCCGTTTAATTGCCCATGCTGTGTAACTGCCAGGAGAGGCTGAGGGGACTTAATCGGATGAGCGGAGACCAACTGCCTGACAATGGCATGCAGCTGCCTTGCTGGGCCCTACGCAGACAGAGGGTAAGCGGGGCTCCCTGTCCTCCAGGACTCTATGTTTGAATTGGAGGCTAGACACAGAATTTTCATCTTTGTTTCAACGTTTAGTCCAAATGTATCTACTGGCCCACACCCATAGCACATCAAATACCCACTGGTATTGGCAGCAATCACCCTGCCCCCTCACCTTGACCTCTACTTGCTTGTTTCTGACTTCCTCTCACTCCTATCTCATCCTCACTGAGTTCTAAACCCTTGACCTCATGTCCCTGACCCCGATCCTGACCTGAGTTTTTCAGGGAAGTGTTTCTCAAACTTTAATGTTCACCTGAGTCACCTGGGGATCTGATTCAACACGTAGTGGGGTAGGAGGCTAAGATTCTGAACTTTTAACAAGTTCCTAGATGTTGTCCATGAGGCTACTCCAGGGACCACACACTTGAGTAGCAAGGTCATAGACCACACATGGCATCCCCTTGGTCTAGACCTCAGCTCTCCCTTGGGAACTCTAACCAGACTCATCTCTAGTTTTCAGAGTCCATATTGGCTTTGGGTACAACAGTGCGGGTTCTACTCCAGTCACTGGGAATTCATTCTCTCCCTTATCCTCCTGAGTTGCTGTCCCACAAGACCAGCGCTGCTATCCTCTCTTGAGAAGGGAGAAGTCAGAAAGGGCAGGCCCAATTTACATCATGCTGGCAAGAATGCACTGGAAGCTACAACCAAGGAGGCAGAAACTTATTGCAAATGAGAAACTCGGGGCGGAGGCAGGGTTGCAAGTGTCAGGCCTCGAAGGCGTATTTGGTGTCGAGACAGAGAGAAAGAAAGGCGCCAGCCACACAACACCAGGATCATCCTAGCTGTGAAAAAGTTAGTGCCGAGCAAACACCATAGTGGAGACATGAGGCAGAGCCTTTCCCTCTCAAAATAAATCTGAGCAAGCTCCCTCTCCTCTCTGACCTGTAGTTTCCTTGTCTTGATAACAGATGGATGAAAAATCATTTTCATCAGCCTTAGACACTGTGAACTGTCCTAAAACTTCCCAGAGGGGTTGTTTTTTTACTGCACCCAGGACAGTTTACATAATACTTGATATAACTATTGACAATGGCTGTAAAAATGAAAAATATGCCACAATTAAATGTGCAAAAAAGTAGCCCTTTTCCATCTCAGAGTTTGTCACCCATCAGCTTCAAGTAGATGAATTTCATAGCCGAACCACATCAGGAGTCACTTGAAGCACTTGAACATGTCAAACTAGATCCCTTGGTAGCCATATGTAGAGTTTCCACCTCTGGCTCTCATCCTTGAAGGGTGATATATAATATGTTTATTTGCAGTTTGTTATATTTGAAGAATGTCATTTAAAAATAACCAGTTCAATTTCTCCTCTATTTAGTCAGCTCCCTTCTGTATCTACAACAGTTGCTGCTGCCATTATAATCTCTCTTTATCCATTAAGTAAAAATATCACTATTTTGAGCAAAATATCATGGACACACACAAAAGAGTGTGGCTTTCAGTTGCCCTAAGAGACCCTTTGCTGGAAGCAATTGTGAAGAAGTCAAGCTACTTAAAGTTTATCAGAACAGATGGCCACCTAGTTCTCTCTGAATTAATATTTGATGGAAGCAATAAAATCAAATGAATATTTTATTCATATATCAGAAATCATATATTTATATAACTCAATGAAGTTCTTTGGTTGACATCATTCAATGCCAGAGATTTGTAGCTCTAGGTGATAAATATAAATTTATCTGGAAAATATTTTGTTTCAGAGATTGTTTCAGCTGTGGTTATTGTTGTTGGTTTTTTTTTTTTTAACAACAATTTTCTACACAGAACAAGAGCGAGAAGATGAAAATGTGAGCAATATTTCCTCTAAATCAGTCTTGCTCACTTATTCTGGCAGCCTCTGGATTCAGTACAGGCAAGGATTATAGCTGGGAAAGCTATCTGTTTGCTGCTGATTCTTTTCTTCTGGATTTATCTTTCACTTGGGGCATTTTCCTGATTTTTCTCCACGTGTTCCAGGAAGCCCTCCCTCTGTGCCTCCTGTTAAACAAGACTCTTATCCACTGAGAAATCACACAGGCTTAAGATTCATGGCTGGGGAAAGTGATGATAGGGACAGAGGTCTATGAGCAAGAGGGCCCAACATACATCAAAGGGTTTGGATGACTTGTGGTAACAGAACTCGAAACTCTACTCATTCAGAGATTTATTCTACATAGACTTTAATCATGACTTTATTGGGTTGTGGTTTGTGTGTATTGGGTGAGTCATAGAGGCTTTAGTAGGAAAAAAGGCTTTTCAATTTTCTTATTCATTATAAAAGGCTTTGTCCTATGTAAAGCAATAAATATGCAATGAAAATGGAATAACCAGATCCCAGTGGAATGAGAGGCGAGTGTCAAAAAAAGAAGGGCAATGTTTAAATCAGAATCCTGACTGTGCCACTGAATGAAGAGGGCTCTCAGCCTGGTGACATGTGCAGACCATCTGGGTGATGGAGTGGATCTATGTACTATTTTCTTTTAACAAAGACACTGTGCGCAGCTCAAGCAGCAAATAATGGTAAGTCCTGAGGAACACACTGAACATCTCTGCTCTTGACACACCCATACAAGCTACATGCTTATTTTTGCCCCTTATTCACCATAAAAAACCACACAACAACAACAACCCTGCTCCAATAGTCCACACTGGTCCAAACTCCCAATCCACCAAAATTCTTTAATTTATTTTTTTAAGAATTTATATTTTGGTAGGGAAGAGGCAAGCATAGCAGAGTGGTTAAAGTAGGCTATGGAAGTAGAATTCCTTGGTTCAAATTCTGGTTTTCCCACTGACTGGCTGTATTAGCCAATTCAGGCTGCTATAACAAAATACCATAAGTTGGCTTTAACAACAGAAATGTATTTTCTCACAGTTCTGTAGACCAGGAAGTCCAAGATCGAAGTTCCAGCCAAGGTTTCTCTTACTGGCTTATAGATGACTGCCTTCTCACTTGGTGGGAAAGACAGAAAGACAGTGAGGAAGAACTCTCATAAAGACACTAATCCTGTTGGGTAAGGGCCCCACCCTTATGACCTCATTTAATTTTAATTGCTTCCTTGAAGACCCCATTTCTGAATACAGTCACATTGTGGGTTAGGGCTTGAACATCTAAATTTTGATTGTTGTTGGCAGTGGTTTGGTTGCTAAGTCATATCCTACTCTTTTGACACCATGGACTGTAGCCCACCAGGCTCTTCTGTCCATGGGATTCCCTAGGCAAGAATACTGGAGTGGGCTGTGATTTCCTTCTCCAGGTGATCTTCCAAACCCGGGGGTTGAACCCAGGTTTCCTGCATTGCAGGCAAATTCTTTACTGACTGAACCTCCAGGGCAACCCTGTGGGCACACTATTCAGTCCATAGCATTAGGTATTTGACCTTGAGAAAGTTGTTTAAGCTATTTTTCTGCTTTTAAAATAGACAATTATATATAACTGATAATTTTATCTACCTCATGCCTTTGCAGTAAGCATATCACCTCTGTAGAGTGCTTAGCATACTGTCAGTTGTCAAGAGCTAGTTTCACTCATATAGAAGCGAATTCTGGGACTTCATTCCATTAGAGTAACCAAAAAGGATCAGAGATTTGAGACTGTTAGAGAAGAAAGAGGAACCTGCAAACCAGTTCTGACCTTGAGAAGGGGAGGCAGAAAAGGAGACAAGAAAGTCAAGTGCTAAGAAAAGAGGACTCTCAGTCCACTGTTGGACAGCCTAGATGTTAGAAAGTTTCTCCTCATATTGAACTAAAAATATTTCCCCAACATTTATACCCATTCACCCAAATATTGTCCCTAGGAAGTGTTCTCTGGAACGACACATAGAATTGGCACATGCTCTTTCCATATGACAAATCTTTGAAAATAGCTATTATGTCCCCCACCTAAGTGTTTTATTTCCCAGGCTAAACATTCCCAGGTCCTTCAATCAACTCTATATGAAAGGGTTTTCAGCCCCTTTACCATTCTGGCCAGCCCTGTCTGGACACACTCTAATTTATCCATGTTCCTCCTCAAATGTGGTGTCCAGAAGGAAACACAATACTCCAGATGTGGACTGACCAGCACTAATTACAATGAAACTATTAACTCCTTTGATCCACATGGCATATGTCTATTAATGGCGTCTAAAATTGCACAACCTTTTTCAGTTGCCACATCACTCTAAATTTTCCTTTTGAGTTTATGGTAAATTATAACTGCTTGGGTTTTTTTGTTTTGTTTTGTTGTTTTCTTACTATTATTAAACCAAGACTTCTCCATCTCCCATTTTTGCCAGTGATTATTTAGCTTAAATACAGACGTGTGGTTTACTGAATGGTGAGACTTAAAGTCTTTGTGGGCAGAAGCTGTGTCTAACTCATGACGAAATTTCAGAGCCTATCACAGTGCCTGGCTCAGGGATGTGTTAGCTATACCTTCTGCCAGCTGCTTCCCACTATGATGACAGCCTAAGGAATAAAGGCACCAAGAATGCACCAGGCATAAGCTTGATCTTTACTTCTCATTATACATTGGCTCCCAAATCCGTATAGTGTCTCCCACTCCAGAGCACCTCTGATCTTCGTAGAACATTTATGAACTCATTGAAACAAGCACACCTGATGACAAGCAGAGCAGGGAAGAAAAAGAAAAGAACATGAGAGCAAACTGTAAAGGGGTGAATAAAACAGCAATTGTTCCGTCTAGTTCCATTCATAATTGCACTATTCCTCTAAGAACCCCACTCCTTCCATTTTGTGAGAGGAGGGGGAAGCCTTGAGCTCCCCCTGGAGGTTAGAGCATAAGGCTAATAAGAGACGCTCAATAACTGGACTGATCACTGATCATTTGTATTCTTTATGAATCTGAGTTTCATAATGCAACATATGATTCTCTTATCTATGAGGAAGGATAAGATCAATCTGGAGCTTTTAAAGAAACACCAACAAATGAGACCTTAGTCCAAAGAAGGAATTGCAAACTCTCTTGGTCTGAGCACTGATGCCCTCACCTGGTTTATTTGCTGGCTCCTGTTAGCTTTGGACCCCAGGCAGACTTCCACAGACTTTCAAGTTAAGCAGATGCAAATACCTGCATTTGCTTAACTTGGACCTTAACTTTCTTATTCATAAAGCTGTTCACCTAAGCCAACAGCTGCATAGAAGCTGGGAATACAGTGGAGAAAAACATCAGATATAGAAAAAGAAAAACTGCATTATGGTCTAGCGAAGAAGCAAGATAGCCTACAAATGAACGAAATTGCATTCATGATAGCAGTTACAAACAGAAGTATGTGGGACCATGAGCACCCCCACAGAGGGATTTGATTTAGCTGGGGAGAGGAAAGTCATGTGTGAGGTGAGGCATGAGTGGGATCAACCAGGTGAGGATAAAAGTGAGGAAACTTCCAGGCAGAGACAATGGCCTTATGAGAAAGGTCCGGTGGAGGGGAGCCCAGAAGGTCCTGGTAGTTGACAAGAGGCCAGTGTGGCTAGAATAGAACCCAGGAGGGGGAGCTGGGAGGAAGGTGAGGCAATGGAAGAGAGTCACTTGGCTTGTCACCAAGACCTGCCTCCAGATTAAGTCCAGTCTACAGCCAGTTTTCTTTAAACTTGCTTGTCAGATTTCCCCATCCTGTCTGCAAAGCTTTCATGAGCTACACTGTCAACGCCTTAAGGAAATCAAAATACATTATGTGCAATGACTCTGATTGGGTCTATCATGGATCTTTGAGATAGAACTTCAAGCGTAATAGATGGGTTTTGTTTGATTTTCTTGTTTAATGTGGAGTTTTTGAACCTGCTTAAAAGCATAAGGAAGCAAGAAGAAGAAGAAACTGTGGGTGCTAGAGAAGATTCAATGCGGGTGAAAACAAGTTCTTCATGAGAAAACACTAGGTGCCTCCCTGACATCGTTCTCTACATAAGTTTCACCATTCCCTAAGGATCACTTCGTTCAGCAATGCATTTCATTTGTTCAATGTTCTTCCTTACTGGTAAGAAATTAACTGGTGACCATGCAATTTCAAGCCCATTTTCCTTTCATTCCAGGACTATCTAACACTGGCTACAAATCTGTAACCAAGTGGTAACATCCTCTACTTTTATTGTTCTTTCATTTAATCATCATTCTTTCAACAAACACATATTAACTTTTTACCATGTGCTAGACACTGCAGACAAAAAAATATGAATAAGACATGAGTATTTGCTCACAGTCAAGTGGAAAAACCAGGCATGATCCAATTATTGAGTAAGTAGTGGAATAGATATGAATACGATAAACTATAATGTGAGGTGAGACAAAGCTCTTAGCTCTGCCTACAGAGACAAGCTGCAGGCAGGTGGCGGAGGTGGGGGGGGGTGCTTTTACAGGAGGAGCATTGAGCTGAGGCTTGGATAACAATACAATGACAAATGGAAACTCCAAGCAGAGAAAAACAGCATTTGCAAAGGCACAGAGGTAAAAGAAAGAATGGAATAGTGTGTAACCATAAGAAAGTGGTTTGGACAGAGTCCATAGTGTCCCTAGGAGCCAGGAGAGAGATAAGACTGGAAAAGCAGGTGGGAGTCATTCATGATGAGCTTTGAACGTTGTTCTCCAGAATTTAGATGTCGTTGCACAGGCAATGGTAAGCCTGTAAAGCTCTAATTTTCACTTTTAGAAAGATCACTGGGACAGTCATGTGGAGGATCATTTGTAATCATGAAGAGCCCAAGAGAATTTTAACACATCTGACATCGATGACTAGTTGGTCCATATACATTTGGTGATTTACAGATGATGTTACCTTAATTTCTTTGACAGAAAAACCTAAACCTTAATGACAATCACAAGATCTCTGGAAAAACAGCTGGAGTGAGCTCCATTTCTCCCAAAATGTTCTCTATAGAAGACTAGTCCAAGGGGGTGTTCGTAGGTGTTAAGTAGAGGGGAAAATATCTGCCAATTATATTTAGGTTATTACCCATAGGGAGTAGAGTTACCTTATAGGTAACCCAAATGAGACAAAGCAAAGAAAGTGCTTCTGTGTTTCATCAAAGAAAATAAATAACAGGTAGCTACAGACACAGACATAATCACTTGCTTCTCTTTTTGTGATGTTTCCTTTGGTCTTGTGCTAAAATGGGCTGACAGTGGTACTCTCTTGCTGGGAGCCGTCAGGATGCCCCCTTGCTCGGATGACAAGGTCAAGAGACTAAGAAAGAAATTGCAAAGCTGACTTTCTTTATCGGGGCATCCCAGGCTAGGCCCCCCTTGGTATTTTTCTTGGGAGTTCTGTCCATGCTCGGAACATTGGCTCATCTCAGTAGGTCAGTCCCAGTTGGAAAGATTTCATCCTGAGATAATCCCCCCAGACCTTATTGACCAGAGGATCCGGGAAGGTGGATCACCTTCCCCAGGGGCTAAGGAGGAATGAAAGGGACATTTAAATAGATTACTACTCCTCCTACTAATTACTGGGGAGTTTACCAAGAGTTCTCTGGGGGTCATGGCAAGGCCACCACCAGAAAGGCTCCTACCTGGGTCACCTTTCCACCTCTCACTCCCCCGACCACTCCACGGAGGAGGCTCTCTTCCTTGAAGAAATCAGGCTGGATTGGGACTTAGGAATGCTCATAATTGTGGCCAGCATAGTTGGAGATATTGATTGCTTTAGGATAGTGTAGACATAGGAATTCATTATAGTAGGTTAATAGGGTTTTATTGCTAAAGCAGTGCTGCTAGACTGTCTCTTAGTCCTCTTTCCTCTTTCTAAACTGTCTTAGTCCTCTTTCCTCTTTCTAAACTGTCTTAGTCCTCTTTCCTCTTTCCTCATAAGAACCAGAGTAGGTTACTAGAATAAAACAGTCTCAAGCTTTAGCCCTTCCCTCTAGCTTCTACATAGTTGTACCTGATAAGAGAAATGTAACCTTTCTACTTAGGTTGATGTACTTATCATGATTGAATGAAGTATACTGAAGACATTCAAATGGTAAACATACTATTGTTAAATCTAATTACATAAAAATCTGACTTCTGTAAGGGGAATGTTTCATGATAGATTGGGGAATGAGCTCATTGATAAGGTTGCTATGGAAGGTAGAAAACAAAAAATTGTATAGAATGATAGGTGATGTAATGATGTAATGGGGATGTCTTTTGGCTATAAAACTGTAAACCCTCAACAATAAATGAGAGACTGCTCCATCACCACACATTGACTCAGCTCAGTTCTTCTGCCGTCGCCACTCATCCTTCAAGACCCCCGGACTCCGCCAAGGCTGGACCCTGGCACTCTCTGAGCACTCAGCTACTAGTAGGAGGATGAATGCAGTTTCAGCCTTAGCCAGGCAGCAGGGAGAAGTTAATTGGTAATTCAAGAACTGGACTGTGATGCTATGTAACCTTCCCCTGGAAAAGGAGTCAGGTGAGGTAGGTGGTACCAGCCAGGCTGATCAAGATCAGGAGGTGGTTCAAGGAGCCAGCCTAAATCATAAAAAGGCATGGCCAGAGTCAAAAATGAGCAGAGATCTAGGATATGAGTATGAAACAATGACCACAGAAGAATGCTTAAGTATCTAGATTAAAAAATCTGAGTCTGACATCAAGCCTAGGCCTGAAGAGAAGATCCAAGAAGAGATCAGGTCCCAAGAAAATACAAAGACAGTGTAGGAAGTTGGGATCAAGAAATGAATGAAACAGAAAGCTCTAGGCCTTTCTCCATGCACGGAGATGGGTAGCTCAGAGCATCTTATGAGATATGGTTATGTGGTTTACCTTATGTTTACCTTATCCATTCAACACAAGAGAAGGAGTATTGCAGAATATACTCTAAAGAGAGGACTACCAGCAATCACTGGTCACATGTGATCTGCAGAGCCAGTGGGCAGGAATCGGGCCACCACTGGGTGGAAAGCCTGAGCTGTCTCTGCACTGCATCCAAGGCTGACTGATGCTGATTTTTGCTGGCTCTCTCCTCCCCTGACCCATGCATGTGGGCAGGGTCCGGGCAGAGGTGTCCTGGAGCCCAGCGACAGGCAGAGCCTTCCACATGCTCACATGCAAGGTTTTATCCACAAAAACTATCAGTTCCATTTCAGGGAGGCTGTGCAAAGAATCCTCAGCTCAGGGACATTCCTTGTCCTGCGCAAAGATAGTGACGAAAGTAACAGTGCTTAATGTCTGAAGAGGATTTCACAAAAATAGACTTGCAAATACTCCAGCTTCAGGTGTTGGTGACACTCACTGCCTGAGGTCCTTGGTCTAACATTAGTGACAGGACAATCTCGGGTCTGGCTGGGAAGAGGGCTCTTCAGGCCCTCTCTCTTCTGTAAAGGTGGTCTCCCTTCCAGCTTAACAAACACTAGCCAGGGACTGTGTGTGTGTGTGTGTGTGTGTGTGTGTGTGTGTGTGTGTGTGTGTAAGATTCTGGGAGCACTAGGAGAAATTAGGTAAGATCCTGTGGTCACAGCACTGCCAGCCCTCAGCCCTCAGGCCTGCGGGCTCTGGCTCTCCTAGGAGGAGTCTAGAGCCTCTGCTAGAGGGCACTGGCTCCAAGCCAATCCACTGGCAAATATTAGTGCCATTGTCTTACTGATTCTGGGCTCCTACCAGCACGGTGCCTTTCTCTCATCCCTTTGCATCCTCAGAAAACTCGTTCCTTTGTGCTCTTCCCTGCTGGCCTAAGCTGAAGTCTGACACCCCCTGAGATGTCATCTCCACCCCCAACCCTCTCCGGTTTCTGCTTCTCCCATTCCCCCTGTATCCCAGGTGAAGGTGGGGATGGGCAGGGAGTGGCCTCAGGATCCCATCGTTGCTCCCATCTCCTATGAGTCTCTCTCCATTTAGGCTTTGGCCATGATGCTTGCTCCTTCTCATGACCATGGGAAGAATATAAGCAGCCTTAAGATACATCTCAGAGTCACTGTTCCTTCTGCCAGTTTTAGCTTCTGGTTTTCTCAAATCTGTTCCCTTTCTCCCTGCAACCACTGCCCTGTAGTAGACCATAGTCATCTCTTGCCTGGAATACTGCAGTCGATTCCTCACTCATATATCTGTGTCCAGTCTTGTGGCCCTCGTATCTGCCCTCCTCTCCCTCCCAGCCTATACTATTTTTGTCTTGTAGAGTTCATTTTTAATTTTTAAAATAAACTTATTTTTAATTGGAGGAGAACTGTTTTCAATATTGCGTTGGTTTCTGCCATACATCAACATGAATCAACCATAGGTGTGCATATATCCCCGCCCTCTTGAAACCCCCTCCCACCCCATCTCACCCCTCTAGGTTGTCACAGAGTACCAGGTTGAGCTCCCCGCATCATACATCAAAACCCCACCAGCTATCTATTTTACATACGATAATGTCCATGTTCCAATGCTACTCTCTAAATAAATTTGCCCCACCTTCTCCTTTCCCCACGGTGTCCACCAGTTTGTTCTTTATATCTGTGTCTCCATTCCTGCCCTGCAAATAGGTTCAGCCTATACTATTGAAAACAAATATTACTCTAATACGTCCCAAGTGGTTGTGACTGCAGAGATGTAGCTAATACTTACCGAGGGCTTACATGGTGCCAGAGCCTGGGCTAAGTGCTTACCATGTTACTATTACTGACCCCACTTAACAGAAGAGATGACTATAGTCGAGGGAGGCTAAGTCAAGATCACACAGCCCGTAAGTGCCTTAGATGGAGTTCAAAGATCTAACCATCCTACTCCAGGGCCTAAGCACCTAACCATTTGCCACTGAAGAAGACATCATTAATACTCACAAAAATTCCCAGTTCTTTGCTCCCCCCAATTGTCTGCTCACCCCTTTTGAAGTTAAGATAGGTCACCTAACTTGCTTCAGTCAATGTGAAGTAAATGGAAGTGATGGGGCTCATGTTCTGGTGGAAACATTTAAACACCAGTGTGCAATTATCCATGCTCTCCTCCCATGCCACAGCCAACTCCAAAGCTTTCTGTTGAGATGGTGAAATCACAAGAGGACAGAACCCTTGTCTGCCTAGATCCTGAGTGACCAGGTAGAGTTGCATGCGTGTATGCTAAGTTGCTTCAGTGAGTCCCCCATCAACCTTCAGGGCTGAAGGACAAACAAGAAATAAACCTTTGTTTTATGAAACTTTCAGCCACTGAGATTCCGTGACACATAGAAACACACACACGCAATACAATTTAGCCTGTCTTGATAAATACGATATATTCCCATGCTTCGGTTACAAAAACCAGGCTCTTGTCTTCTTGGAAAAGCCTTCTTATATTCCAGGTTTGTTCATTGCATTTACTAGCTATGCAAACTCAACCAAATCACTTACCCCTCTGAGCCTCAGGTTCTTCATTTATGAGAGTGTTGATATAGAGCTTAAGTTAAATTTTATTCAACACACTCCTACAGATGGTAAGTGCCATCCACCATGCTGGGTGTTAGTTGATATGGAAAGCCTTTTCTACAGCTGGCTCTGGGTCTGTCTTAACCAGCTGCCTAAGACTGTCCTCCAGAGCTCACAGCTGGAAAGAAGCCCAGGGTCAAGCCCTGGCTGTGCTACTCACAAGAATGTCTGTGATTACACAGGGTGAAACCAGAGGCAAGATATTACTTAATCTCTCTGTCTCAGTGTCTTCATTTAGTAAAGCAAGAATGTTTATTCATACGTACCAGGTCTGTGGAGAGGGGTAAATGACATAAAGCGTGTGTATATAATTCTAAGGATAAATCCTCAGGTGATAGAAACATATCTGGTACCGACCATGGTGTCACCTCTTACTTGCTGTGTGACCTTGAATGTGTTACTTAGACACTATATGCCTCAATTCCCCCATCTATAAAGAGAGAGCAGTGATGGTACCTCTACCTCCATTGGATTTTATTGAAAAAATATTGAATTCTTCACATACAGCGGCACTCAACAAATGTTAATTATTCCTTAGATAGCTGTTTTATACATATTAGGCTGTTTATATTTTTTATGTGTGTGTAATATGCAATCTCAAATTTTATATTTATTGAATGGGCAGCGCAATACACAAATTTTACAAATTTTACAATTATTTATTGAACGGGTATTTCCCCCACCTGGAAGATAGGGACTGAGTTTTATTCCTCCTCACAACTCCAGTGCCTGGAAAGCAGACTGGCTGAAAAGTTGTTTGAGGGAGGAACTGAATGCGTTTATCACATGTTTCTAGTCCCTTCTTTCTATCCTCTTGAAGAAAACTCAATCTCTTGGCCTTAGAAATCCATAGGTTCTTCTGGGAATGGTCTGGTTGTCAAATAGGTTGCTTCTCACAAATGTCCACACACAGAGAGCAGGGCCCAGGGCCGGGTGGGGAGGCGTGCGTAAGCTCTTCAAATTGCCTCAGTCTCTGGGTCGTGTTTTTCTGCAGTCTGAGAGGTTTTGTTTTTTATTTAAAGAAACAGAACCGTTTCCAAGGAAAACTCATTTTGTTATGGTTCAAAACCATTTCATTTGTGATATTATTTCCTCTGCTGAGCTTTCAACTTTCTAAACCCTTCTGAGGCTGGAATAGCTCCAGGGCTGGGAGTGCTCTTGTAGGGGATAGGGGGTTGGATAACCCCTCGCTACTCTGCAGAGCCTACCAGTGGCTGCAGAGCCTGGATACGCATCTCAGGGAAATAAACCACTGTCCCCCAGGTTCCTATTCCGATCCTTCCAGCGGCATCCTTGCAAGTGGACCCTTCCATGGCTCTGTGATCATGAAACTTTCCCGAGAGAAAGCGTAGGGTCTGTGGCCAGACACAACGCAGCTGAGGTCAGGGTTGGTGAGATGAACGTCTCTGAATGGTTTTGTGGCCAACAGTTGGGGTTGCTTTATCATGTCTGAGGGAAACATCAGTGGACTCTCACATAGTGACTTCTTGTCCTCACAAGTCATGATCACAGAGGCCTCCTAATTTTCCTCCAACCCCCACGAATGTATTATGCAACTTGAGGGCAGCCAAAGAAAAGATCTTCCTTCATGTGATGGGATATGTTTAAAAGCTGTTCTGCAGTGACCTGGGGGCTTTTGAAGCTTTTCTTGAACAGAGAGGAAAATTCAGTCTGGGACACAGAATTCACTGCCATAAATTCTCCCAGGTGAGATCTGCACTGACACAGTGAGAAGCAGGACTCAGGCCAATGTTTCCCTTACATCTTGAGAGGCAGTTCAGACCAGGACAGGATGCTACACTGAGATCGATTTTGAATCAATATAAGGCTGAGCTTTCTGGCATAATTTTCCAAAAAAAATGAAATGACCTTGGATGGAGTGAATCCACTGTCACTGGAATTGTTTAAACAGACTAAACACCAGGCAGAAAGGTTATAGAAGAGATTCAAGCAAATGACTGTATTAGAAGACATTAATTATCCCTTTCCAGTGAAAGGTGTTGTGATGGGATTAAACCATGTTCACTGTTAACACTAAAAGGCTGGTATGTGTGCCCTTTATGGTCTCATGAGACACGTAGAAACAAGTAAAAACCCAATCCTTGTGCTTATCCTGGTGCTCAGGAGACAAGACATTTGTGTCAGTTAGGATCACGGAGTTACACTAATTCCAGAGACTTAAAACAATCAGTGCTTACATTCTTCTATATGGTACATGTCTTTCATAAGTCATGGAGGTGGGACTCTGCTCTATACCATCCTCGGGGAGCCAGGCTGACACAAGGTCGACTGTGTGGAGTGTCAGGGTCGCGACAACAGCAGGAAGAGAAAGAGAGAGAGTCATGACGGGCCAACTCTTCAGCTTCTGTCTGTAAATGACACATGCCACTTCTGCTTGACCGGATTGGCTAAAGCAAGTCACATGGTGTGACCAATAAGAGGTAGGGAAGTGCAATCCTCCTGTAAGGCCTGCAAGGAAGAGAACCGGAAATACTGCTGAGCAGGACTAATGTCCATCATATCACAAATGCATGCAACAAATGGACAACAATATAAGACCGTATGTGTTACAATAAAGACTAAATGAGCAAAGTGCTAAGTGACCTATTAATGAACGAATGAGTGAAAAATCCAAGTGAGCTGGATAATAAGAAAAGATTTGGTGTCACAAGTAGAACGTGAACACAGCATTAAAAGTGAAATAAGTGAGTAAGTATGCACTAAAGAGGAAAACAGCATCTTCAGAAGAGATGAGAAGAACAGAGGAAAATGGGAAGAAAAATTGTCTAAAGCAGCCCTGGAGAATAGTGAAAGATGATGTTCATGGAGGATTTGCTGTGAGCTGAGTTTGGAACGAAATTTGATAAGACAATCAATGATGACTCACTGAAGTTCAGTTTAAGTATATATGACAGACTTTTGGAGCACTTACTCCTGTAATATTGCAAGAGGCATAAATACTGGTTAAACACTCCCTGGCTTCTGGGAACTAACAAAATTTTAGAAAGTAAAAGTTATACTGTAATACAGGCAGAATCTGTTCTTTCACAGCAGAAACAGAAGGACAAAATGTAAAGATGGGAAATACACTGTAAATGTAGGTGGAGGTGGCAAGGGAAGAAAGGGAGACAGGTGGCCCGATATCCTCAGGTGATTCAGAGAATGGCCATACCCTGAAGTATATTTGTGCTTCCCCAGCCATACCAGCCACAATAGGACCCAATGCAAGAATGAATTGGTATTGCCCACCAGATTCTTCTCAGTTATTTCATGACATCACCAGTGGGTAGTTCACCTGTTTTCTCAGACACAGTGCTCCTGTCTGCCACAGATGGAGCCACTGGCTCCTTTCCTGCATTAGCTGTTTACAATGAATGAATTTTAGGAGGTGGCTGAGCTGGCATAATAACAACAACATCCAACATTTACAGAAGACCAACAAAATGGATCAGTCAGGCATGTTATTGCCTTTACTCCTTACAACACTGGAGGAGAAACCTGAGGTTCAAAAACTATGCATCTTCTCCAAGATCACCCAGTTGTTAAACGTCAGAGCCAAGAGTCAAACCCAGATCCTTCATTCTCTATAGTATTACCTTGAAACTAAGATCTACTTCTCATAGATCTTTACAGACCTCATCAGCACAATGACTGGCACAGAAAAATTAATAAATGTTTATTGAAAGGGTTAAAGGAATGTGAAACCAGACAACTGAAATCAGATGGCTGCAGTGGCAAATATATTTTGTAAGAGCAAGCAATGCATGTTAATGAATCAGGAGAACTGAAGTGGCAAGTAGGGTTCTAAGAAATATTGATGGTAGGCATTGGAGACTAGAAAGAAGAAGTGGAATTGCTGGGATCAGAAGTAAGCAGCATCTTGTATTTTTATAGCCCTTTACCATTTCTAAGGGCTTCCATGATGGGGAGGTGGCCAAGAATCCACCTGCCAATGCAAGAGACATGAGTTCGATCCTGAGTCTGGAAGATCCCCTGGAGAAGAAAATGGCAACCCACTCCAATATTCTTACCTGGGAAATCCCATGGACACAGGAGCCTGGCAGGCTATAATCCATGGGGTCACAGCAGAGCCAGACACAACTTAGTGACTAACACAACACAACACAACCATTTCTAAATTGCATCCACTAAATTCATTCAGTCTACTTTACAAATTAGCCAACTAAGACTCAAAGGGTCTCAGATCAGGATTGTCCACCCCAAAACCCTATTTTCACTTTGATAATCAATTTTCATTGTGCAGGCAGATGGCTGGGAGCAAAGAAATTTAGGTAGCAGGTGTAATTTATTAACTTAAGGGAAAAGTTTGGGAGGAAGGACCCAGGTAACTTGGGCTCCCTGCTTAAGACTGGACGAGATGTACATACTCAGCCATTAGGGGGACAGTGTCCTCTAGAATACCAATCAGCAGGCTCTGAGAAAAGGATGTGGGTCCAGCCTGAAACCAGGGACTCTGATCCCAACACCTTCTGAAGAATGAAAGTCATGGGGGAAAAATCCTGACAGAGGAGGAACAATAGCAGCAAGCAGCACAATGTTGCAATCTTTGATAACAAAATGTAGTGATTATACATGCAACCCCAACCCCCTTTCTGCAACCCCTGTCTTTTAAGCAGTGGACACAGCAGGAAGCCCTTAGAGTTAAGGGGGTGAGTCTTAATGTCCAATTTTCCCCCAATACACACAACATTACATAATTTTCACTATGTTGAAAGCATTGTCAGTGGTGAGGTTCCTAAGGATTGGGCAAATAATGGCATAGTCCCTTCATATGGGTAATCAAGAAGAGAGATTTTCTTTCTAACGAGTGTCCATCACTTCCTATCATTTTTCTCCCTCTTTTCATCCTTTAAAAAAAAAAAATCACCAAGTACCAGAAAAAAAAAAAAACATTTTTAAGATTCCATTTGGAACACCTGACAAGCAAAGCAGTCCTGGAGAATTCTTTTTGTCCTTTGGAAAATAGGATGCCTTGGTTAATTCCATATATCTAGTATATTGGAATTTTGGTTCAAAAATCTGTCTCCTCCACAGGAATAAGATCCCTTTGCAACCAGGTAGTACACATTTAGCAGATGTTAGGTCTATAAATGATGGAGACTCAAAAAGCTGAATCTTGAATGACAGTATATATCAACTCATCTGAAGAGCATGAATTAACCAGGATTATTGAATGCAGTTGTCTGAACTATTCTTACATTCCATCTCTGCTCAAAGCCAAGTAGAAGATACACACAATCTACTGACAGCAAGTTCATACCAAGTTCATCCTTGATATTCCCTTCTAATTTGCCTCCTGAAGGACAGAGGCCAAGTAGAGCAGTTATGCTAGCTATGGCATTTCGAGATTTATCTAACAGACTTTGGAACCACCCCTCTCTGTAACTGTGTTTCCTAAGACGCTGCCATAATATTAGTTGCCTTACCAAAAAAAAAAAAGAAAATTGCGTTGCACTGGCTTGTGCAGTGGTAAACATGGCTTGCCTCTATCCTGGCCATGGTCAGAACTGCTCATCTGGTTTTTGTTCTTTTAGTTTATTTATTTGACTGCCTCAGGTCTCGGTTGCATCATGCAGGATCTTTCCATACTGCACTAACTTGTTGCATACAGGCTTAGCTGCTCTGTGGCATGTGGGATTTTAGTTCCCCAACCAGGGATCAAACCAGTGTCTCCTGCATTGCAAGGCAGATTCTTAGCCACTGAGCCACCAGGGAAGTCCCTGCTTTCCTGTTAATCGCTTTACAATTATTCACAAGCCACTTCAGGTGGGTTAAAACTATTTCCCAATTTGAATTTTCAGCCTGGTGAAGACCTAGGGCCCCCCCCCCCTTTTTTTTTTGGTTTAACTATAGTATCACTCAGAATCAGGAACATAGACGCATAATTAAATCCACCCAGAAACAAGAGAAGGCAGAAGAAAAATCCTCCAGGGTGGAAACAAAGGGTTTCTGTGAGTCAGTCCTGCTTTACTGTAGAATCAGTTCTCTGTGGCCCCAGATTTCAATGGCTTAGAAGCTCTGATCATCTTCACGAAGATGTTATGTTCAGGCCACGGAACTAAAACTGTTCTTTATACAAACAAGGACTGTTTTAAAATATTCCATTCAAATGGATTGCCACATTACTTAAAAACAGTTCTTCACTTTAAAAAGCAGCTTCAGACAGCCTGTTTAGATTTCCAAAACATCTGTGCCTATAGCGCTAGGAAACTTTCAATTGAGAGCATAGAAGCCGTCTCCAGTAGGTCTGCTGGCAGGCTCCTCAGAAAACAACCACAGAAGAATAAAACAAACTCCAACAAGCGATCTCTTTCTACAGCACACAGACTAGCCTCACTTCTCTTTTATTTTATTTTTTCCAAAAATGGTTTTGTCTCCAAGGCAGTCCCCCTGATGTGAAAAGAGATGGACTCCCAGTGAGCAGGCTGGGGTGTACAGGCAGGCAGTGGCCTCTCTTATGGCCATCTTTCCAGGAACCAACAGACAAGCTTCCCCATGTCCCCGTGCATTTCCCTCCAGATAGAAACTCATAAGATGTTTTCCTTCATAGAAAATTCTCCCAAACCCACCATACCCTATTTCCAGAACTGCAATTCTCAGAGTCATCAGGGACCTTAGAGGCCACCTAGCGAGATATTCCTCCTCATGTAGGAATTTCCTGCATCACCAGGCCCTCTAGGTTGGAGGTGGGGCGGGGAGGAGCTCTCTCTCCTCTATGTGTGTGGGGTGGGGGGTGAGGGGTCTTCCAATGACAGGCACTTGCCACCTCTTACTTATCAATTCTCTCTCACATACTACCCCCAAACTGCTCCCCTGTAACTCAAACCATCAGACCTGTGAAGCCTTAAAGGATAAATCAAATCTCTCTTTTCCACGGCAGACATCGAAATATGTTCAGACAGTTGTTGGGCCTTTTTTGGGCTAAACAGTCCCAGTTTCCTGAACCTGGCCCATGCCCAGTGGAACTGGGGAGCTCTTCCCCATTCAAGCAGTCCCAGGGAACATGTTTCTGCTTGAAGATGTCTTGCAGGCAGGCAGGGAGCTCTCAGGTAGGAATAAAATCTTCTGGATGTGGTCTGTGGCGTACAAAGGACACTGGGATCATTACCTCTTGTATCGTTTGCTCCTTAAAAAATGAGACAATCATAGCATTTTATGGTATAATCTCTGTGTGTGTGTGTGTGTGTACACTGATTGGCTTCTAAGTCACTTTATCTCATCCTGAACTTTAATAATTCTTTGAAGCATTGACCTGATCCAGACATTTACCTCTGAAATTTTTATCTTCACAGTTTCAAGACTTCATTTAGCCTATTGAAATCTTTTTGAATCTTGACTTTGTCCTTTAACATATCATCTGTTTCTCCAGTCTTTATGAGGAAAGTGACTTCTGCATATTAATCAGAACCCCAAAGTAAAATGTATATATACATACAGCCCAGGACAGAATACACAACAGTTAACAATGTTTATTGAGTGTTTAGCATGTGCCAGGCTCTGTTCAAAACACTTTTCATGAGTTAATATATATAAGCTTCACATTTATCTAATATATAAGCAAGATTAGTATTCCAACTTTACTGATGAGAAAACTGAGACACAGAGAGGTTAAGTAACTTGCACAAGGTCACTCAGTTAACAAATGGCAAAGGATAGGTAGCAGGTTCAATCCCTGGATCAGGAAGATCCCCTGGAGGAGGGCATTGAAACCTACTCCAGTATGCTTGCCTGAAGAATCCCATAGACTGAGGAACCTGGTGGACTACAGTCCATGGGGTCACACAGAGTCAGACACAACTGAATGAGCATTCACTGACTCAGTTCAGTGGTGCTGTCCAACCAACTCATCCTCTCACCCCCTTCTTTTGTCTTCAATCTTTCCCAGCATCAGGGTCTTTTCCAATGAGTCAGCTCATTGCATCAGATGGCCAAAGTATTGGAGTTTCAGCTTCTGCATCAGTCCTTCCAATGAATATTCAGGATTGATTTCCTTTGGGATTGACTGGTTTGATCTCCTTGCAGTCCAATGGACTCTCAAGAGTCTTCTCCAACACCGAAGTTCAAAAGCATCAATTCTTTGGCGCTCAGCCTTCTTTATAGTCCAACTCTCACATCCATACATAACTACTGGAAAAACCATAGCTTTGACTAGATGGACCTTTGTTGGCATAGTAATGTCTCTGCTTTTTAGTATGCTGCCAAGATTTATCAGAGCTTTTCTTCCAAGGAGCAAGTGTTTCATGGCTGCAGTCACCATATGCAATGATTTTGGAGCCCAAGAAAATAAAGTCTGTCACTGTTTCCACTGTTTTCATTGTTTCCCCATCTATTTGCCATGAAGTGATGGGAGCAGATGCCATGATCTTTGTTTTCTTTTTTATTTATTTATTTTTTAATTGAAGAATAATTGCTTTACAGAATTTTGTTGTTTTCTGTCAAACCTCAACATGAATCAGCCATAGGTATACATATGTCCCCTCCCTCTTGAACCTCACTCCCATGACCCTTCCCATCCCACACCTCTAGGTTGATACAGAGCCCCTGTTTGAGTTCCCTGAGGCATATAGCAAATTCCCATTGGCTATCTATTTTACATATGGTAATTTAAGTTTCCATGTTACTCTCTCCATACGTCTTACCCTCTCCTCCCCTCTCCCCACATCCATGAGTCTGTTCTCCACTGCTGCCCTGCAAATAAATTCTTCAGTACCATCTTTCTAGGTTCCATATATATGCATTAGTATATGATATTTATCTTTCTCTTTCTGACTTACTTCACTCTAGGTTCATCCACCTCATTAGAACTGACTCAGATGCATTCCTTTCCATGGCTGAGTAATATTCCATTGTGTATATACACCACAACTTCTTTATCCATTCATCTGTCGATGGACATCTAGGTTGCTTCCATGTTCTAGCTATTGTAAATAGTGCTGCAATGAACATTGGAGTTTATGTGTCTTTTTTCAGTTTTGGTTTCCTCAGGGTATATGCCTAGGAGTGGGATTGCTGGGTCATATGGTGGTTTTATTCCTAGTTTTTAAAGGAATCTCCATAGTGACTGTATCAATTTACAGTCCCACCAACAGTGCAAGAGGGTTCCCTTTGCTCCACACCCTCTCCAGCATTTATTGTCTGTAGACTTGGGCCATTCTGACTGGTGTGAGGTGATGATTTTCATTTTTCAAATGTTGAGCTTTAAGCCAGCTTTTTCACTCTCCTCTTTCTACTTCATCAAAAGGTTCTTTAGGTCCTCTTCGCTTTCTGCCATAAAGATGGCATCATCAGCATATCTGGAATTATTGATATTTTTCACATCTATCTTGATTCCAGCTTGTGCATCATCCAGCCTGGCAATTTGCATGATGTACTCTGCATATAAGTTAAATAACCAGGGTGACAATATACAGCTTTGATGTACTGCTTCCCCAGTTTTGAACCAGTTCATTGTTCCATGTCCGGTTTTAACATGTTGCTTCTTGACCAGCATACAGATTTCTCAGGAGACAGGTAAGGTGGTTTGATATTCCCATCTCTTTAAGAATCTTCCACAGTTTGTTGTGATCCACACAGGCAAAGGCTTTAGCATAGTCAATGAAGCAGAAGTAGATGTTTTTCTGCAATTCTGTTGCTTTTTCTATGATCCAATGTATATTGGCAATTTAATCTCTGGTTCCTCTGCCTTTTCTAAACCTAGCTTAAACATTTAGAAGTTCTCAGTTCTTGTACTGTTGAAGCCTGGCTTGGAGAATTTTGAGCCTTACTTTGGTAGCATGTTTGACATTGCCTTTCTTTGGGATTGGAATGAAAACTGACCTTTTCCTAAGTGATTGATGCAAAGAAATAGAGGAAAACAATATAATGGGAAAGATTAGAGATCTCTTCAAGAAAATTAGAGATAATGAGGGAAAATTTCATGCAAAGATGGACACAATAAAGAACAGAAACTGTATGGACCTACCTGAGGCAGATGATATTAAGAAGAGGTGGCAAGAATACACAGAAGAACTGTACATAAAAGATCTTCATAATCCAGATAACCATGATGGTGTGATCACTCACCTAGAACCAGACATCCTGAAATGAGAAGTCAAGTGGGCCTTAGGAAGCATCATTATGAACAAAGCTCTTGGAGGTGATGGAATTCCAGCTGAGCAATTTCAAATCCTAAAAGATGATGCTGTTAAAGTGCTGCACTCAATATGCCAGCAAATTTGGAAAACTCAGCAGTGACCACAGGACTGGAAAAGGTTAGTTCTCATTTCAATCCCAAAGAAATTGCCTAATGCAAATAATATCCAAACTACCACACGCTTGTATTCATCTCACACACTAACAAAGTAAAGCTGAAACTTCTCCAAGCAAGGTTTCTAAAGTACGTGAACTGAGAACCTCTAGATATTCAAACTGGATTTAGAAAAGGCAGAGGAACCAGAGATCAAATTGCCAAATACACTGAATCCTAGATAAAGCAAGAGAATTCCAGAAAAACATATACTTCCAGTTCATTGACCTGTTTGTTATGCATTCTAAAATTCTACCAAGGACACAGAGAAATGTCAACAGTTGATCAAAGCCAGAATCTGTCTTTTGCTATTTTTTAAGAGACAGATATTTATATGTTTCTGTTTCAGTGTGAGTGATTCTAGGATGTGAACATTCTAGGATGAATGTTCCCTAGGCTTGGAAATTTGAACTGAAAGTAACTACTTCTTACTTAAATTGGGCCTCAATTTCCCCTTAACTGTATCTACACTTTCATTTGTAGACTGATAATTTTTTTTTGGCTCCTATACCACCTTTGGGCTTCCCTGATAGCTCAGTTGGTAAAGAATCCACCTGTAATGCAGGGGACCCTGGTCCAATTCCTGGGTCGGGAAGATCTGCTGGAGAAGAGATAGGCTACTCACTCGAGTATTGTTGGGCTTCCCTCATGGCTCAGCTGTGAAGAATCTTCCTGCAATGTGGGAGACCTAGGTTTGATCCCTGGGTTGTGAAGATCCCCTGAAGGAGGGAAAGGCTATTGACTCCAGTATTCTGGTCTAGAGAATTCCTTGGACTGTATAGTCCATGGGGTTGCAAAGAGTCAGATACAACTAGGAAACTTGCATTTTCACTTCACTTTTCACTTTCATACCACCTTTGAACCTTACTCAAATGTCACATTCTTAAGGAGGCAAAACTTTTGCTGAATACCTTATTCTAAATTCCAACACCCTCCCAATACTCTCTACTCCTCCTTTCCTGCATTACCATTCTCAATAGATCTCAATGCCTTTCAGTGTAGTATGTAAGTTACTTACTTGCTTGGTTTTATGGCCATACCTCTACGAGAAGCTGCTGCTGTGTCTCCAGGACCTGTAATAACACCTAACACAGAGAATATCTTTGGTACATATTGTTGAATGAACAGAGAAGGCAGAAGAAGCAATCGCTCAAAAAACTTACATTAGGTGCTTCCCACGCGGCAGGCACTGTGTTAGTAACATTCCACTTAAGCAGTTTATATGAAACCTCCGCGAAGGGCTCTCATTACACTCTCATTGCTTGTTTTCCTCTCCTCTCACAGCACTTAGCACATTTTGTCGTTATATATGTATTTGTGTAATCATTTAATTTTGTCTTTCCTATTGACCCATGAGGACAAACATCTACTCTACTTTGTCACTTTCCACCCCCAGTGTCTGACCCAGAGTAGGAACACAGCAATGAATGAATGAAGGAATGTGCATTTCTTCTCTGAGGCTTTGGCCTCAAACCCCAATGTAGAACCCCAGAACATCCAGTTGGTACATGTAATTCTTTTACCAGGACTAAAGGCAACCTAGAGTCTTGGGTCTTTTTATCTTTATAAAAACTAAATCAAATTATTTGTACTCTTTCATGACTTTTATGATTTTTCCAGTAGTCATATATGGATATGAGAGTTGGACTATAAAGACAGTTGAGTGCTGAAGAATTGATGCTTTTGAACTGTGGTGTTGAAGAAGACTCTTGAGAGTCCCTTGGACTGCAAGGACATCAAACCAGTCAATCCTGGTTTCAGTCCTGAATATTAACTGGAAAGACTGACACTGAAGCTGAAACTCCAATGCTTTGGCCACCTGATGCGAAGAACTGACTCACTGGAAAAGACCTTGATGCTGGGAAAGATTGAAGGCAGGAGAAGGGGATGACAGAGGATGAGATGGTTGGATGGCATCCTTGACTCAATGGACATGAGTTTGAGCAAGCTCTGGGCATTGGTGATGGACAGAGAAGCCTGGCGTGCTGCAGTCTATGGGGTCAAAGAGTTAGACACGACTGAGCAATTGAACTGAACTGAACTGATGACTTTTAATTTTAACTCAACACGAAATTTATGTAGCGCATACAGCTTTGGTTCACTCATTTTTACTTTGGTATAGTATTTCATTACATGAATGTATAACAACTTATTCATCCATTCTAGTGTTGAGAGACATTGCATTGTTTCCAATTTTTACTGTTACAAATAAAGCTATAATCTTTCTCATGGTTTCTGGTGCACTTGTGCAAGTTCTAGAGGAAATATATACTGATGTGAAATTCTTACATCACAGCATATTCATGTCTTTATACCAAGGAATGCCAAAGAATTTTCCAAGGAAGTTGCGTCAATTTATACTAGAACTAGCAGTGCCTAAATGTTTCCATTCTTCCATATCCTTGATAGTACTTAGTACTGGAATATTTATTAATTTTATAAATCTGGGTGATAGTGCTTTCTCATTGTGACATTCCTTATGAAGTTGAGCTAGTTAACTAGTGTTGTTTCTTTAATGTGAAATGCTTGTTCCTGTCCTCCATCAATTTTTTCTACTGTGCTATATATCATTTTTATTAATTCACAGGTGTTCATAAGTGTGTGTGTGTTAGTCACTCAGTCATGTCCAACTCTCTGTGATCCCGTGGACTGTAGCCCACCAAGCTCCCCTATCCATCCAATTTTCCAAGCAAGAATACTGGAGTGGGTTGCCATTCCCTTCTCCAGTTTATGATAGAAGCTAGATACTAGATACTAATTCTTTATTGTTTGGTAAGTTGCAACTATTTTCTAACAATCTATGACTTTTTAAACTTTCTTTTGAAATAAAAAGTTCTTCGTTATAATGCAGTCCAATTGATCAATCTAATTTTTATAAAGTCTGCTCCTTTGAATCTCTTTTAAGAATTACTTTGCTATTCCCAAAGTCAAAAAACATTTTTCTATATTTTTCCCTAACAATTTCAGTTTTCCTTTGAAATCTTGCATCTGTGTATATGTGATAAGATTCGGTTCTTTTTCCACATAAATAACAGTGTCTCAGTGATATCTCTTAAATGGTTCATCTTTTCCCAGTTGATCTTCAATGCCGACTTGTCATATAATGGTTTATTTTTAAACCAGATACGTAAACGTTTGTCTGGGCTTCCCTCATGGCTCAGCTGGGAAAGAATCCACCTGCAATGCAGGAGACCTGCATTTGATCCCTGGGTTGGGAAGACTCTCTGGAGAAGGGAATGGCTACCCACTCCAGTGCTCTGGCCTGGAGAATTCCATGGACTGTATAGTCCTTGGGGTCACAAAGAGTCAGACATGACTGAGTGACTTTGGCTTTAGTTTACTTTCCTGGAGTCTCTTTTCTGTTCCATTTGGGCTATTTTCCCATCCCTTTATCCAAGCCATTCTGTCTCAGGAGTTTGTCTCATAGTTTGAAGTAAGACTTGGTCTGGTAGAACTTCTCCTACCTTGTCATTTTTTTTTTTTCAGGAGTGTATTCGCTATTTACGACTTTTAGTTTACCCACATTAATTTTTGAAATACCTTTCAAATTCTTCAAACCCCTGTTCATAGTTTCAATATAACTACATTGAACCTGTGGATTCATTTTTATTAGCAACTTTATGATGTTGAGTTTGTCTGTGACCATGATATGTCTCATGTCAAATAAATATGGACAGTTATTCAAGTATTCCTCAATGTCTTTCAACAAATTTTTATACATCTCTACATAAAGATTTTGCACATCTTTCACTAAATCTCCTCCTAGGGAGTGAAATTTTTTTGGTGTATACTGGAAGGGTAATATTATAAAATCATTTTTGGGGGGAGGAAGGAGCAACTCCTTTCTTGCTCTGAGAATTTCTATGAGGAGGGAACTTCACCTGTGAATTAATCCTGGCCTGTCTCCACCCCTCACTCATGCTGTCCCTGAGGGAGAAGAAGCAACATAATCTGATTAATGATTTGGAAAGATAAACTGAGCTTGTTTTTCCCAGTCCCTTCTTCTCTTGCTCTTGGGAGCCACTCTATCTATGAGAACATGTGGTCTTGATTACCCTAAGCCATGCATAAAGCTTAACAGAAATAACTCTTCTTATATAGAAGAGGCCTTTGGAGTTCCTATGCTATTAGTGACTAACTGGATGAGGCTGTCTAATTCTGGAATTCAGGGTTATGAATCTCTCTGTGTATACACAGATATAAACCATATTTTTCCGCAATCAACAGTTTTGACAATAGTGTTTCAGCATTTATCTGCCTACTCTTTTTGCCAGGCTCAGAACTAGGTTGGGAAGAAAGGTGCAATGAATTGGTCTCTCTTCAAATTTCAATGCATTTCCTAACTGGATATTGCTTCCCTGGTAGCTCAACTGGTAAAGAATCTGCCTGCAATGGCATTGCCATTGTATAGACAATGCCACAATAGACATTTACATATTTGGCAAATGTCATAAATCTTTTATTAATTTCAATATTTTTCCTGTAGATTATATATTTTAGTTTTCTATGTTGACAATATTATCATCTGAAAATAGTTTCACATGTTCCTTTCTAACCCTTATAAGTTTCATTTATAATTAATGTCTTATTTACTGGCTGCTGCTGCTGCTGTTTAGTTGCTAAATTGTCTTCAACTCTGCAACCCCATGGACTATAGCCCGCCAAACTCCTCTGTCCATGGGGTTTCCCAGGCCAAGAATACTGGAGTGGGTTGCCATTTCCTCCTCCAGGGTATTTTCCCAAACCAGGGATCAAACCTGCATCTCCTGCTTAGCAGGCAGATTGTTTACCACTGAGCCACCTGAGAAGCCCATTTACTGGCTAGGCACTGGCAAAATATAGAAAAGTGATGATAGAAGCAACTTTAGAGGACTTGCTTATAAAATAGTCTGAATGTGTTTTTAGGAATGTTTTTAGGAAAACCCCCTAAACTTAATTCCTTAAATGGTTATAGGAACATTCACATTTTCTATTTTTTTCTTGAATCGGTTTTGGTAAGTTTTCACATTGAGTCTAGGACTTTTTCCCACCCATATAAGTTTTCAAATTTTATTAGAAATATTTTTCATTGTGCTTTCAGTTTTTATGTTATTACTCACATATATCATCTCTCCTTTTCTCTTGATCAGTCTTGTCAGAGATTTTTAAATATTATAATTCTTTACAGTGACTAAGCTTAAGCTGTATTGATTTACTCTCTTAATTTCTAATTACAATAATTTCCGTTCCAATCATCATAATATATATGTATATATATGAATTGTTTTTCTCCTCAAGGATTCAGAGAGTAATTGCTCAATTCCAGAAAAATAAATGACCCAATCAAAAAATGGGCCAAAGAACTAAACAGACATTTCTCCAAAGAAGACATACAGATGGCTAATAAATACATGAAAAGATGCTCAACATCACTCATTATCAGAGAAATGCAAATCAAAACCACAATGAGGTACCATCTCACGCTGGTCAGAATGTCTGCTATCAAAAAGTCTACAAACAATAAGTGTTGGAGAGGATGTGGAGAAAAGGGAACCCTCTTACATTGTTGGTGGGAATGCAAACTAGTACAGCCTCTATGGAGAACAGTGTGGAGATTCCTTTAAAAACTGGAAAAAGAACTGCCATACAACCTAGCAATCCCACTGCTGGGCATACACACCAAGGAAATCAGAATTGAAAGAGACACATGTACCCCAATGTTCATCACAGCACTATTTACAATAGCCAGGACATGGAAGCAACCTAGACATCCATCGGCAGATGAATGGGTAAGAAAGCTGTGGTACATATACACAGTAGAATATTACTCAGCTATTAAAAGGAATGCATTTGAATCAGTCCTAATGGGGTAGATGAAACTGGAGTCTATTATACAGAGTGTACTAAGTCAGAAAGAAAAACACCAATACAGTATGTTAACACATATATATGGAATTTAGAAAGATGGTAGCAACGATCCTATACGCAAGATAGCAAAAGAGACACAGATATAAAGAACAGACTTTTGGACTCTGTGGGAGAAGGCGACGGTGGGATGATCTGAGAGAAAAGCATTGAAACATGTATATTATCATATGTGAAATAGATCGCCAGTCCAGGTTTGATGCATGAGATGCATGCTCAAGGCTGGCACACTGGGATGACCCTGAGGGATGGGATGGGGAGGGAGGTGGGAGAGGGGTTCAGGATGGGGAACACATGTACACCCATGGCTGCTTCATGTCAATGTATGGTAAAAACCACTACAATACTGTAAAGTAATTAGCCTCCAATTAAAATAAATAAATTAATTTTTTTAAAAAAGGATACAGAGAGTAGTATAAGTACAACATCCCATTTCTGCTCGTTTGCTTTATCTCATATTTCACACATACTTGCCTCAGAATAAAAATATTACTACCACCAGCAATTATGATTTTAAAATATATTTTCATATGCTATCATCAACCTCAAATATTCATTGGAAGGACGGATGCTGAAGCTGAAGCTCCAATACTTTGACCACCTGATGTGGAGAGCTGACTCATTAGAAAAGACCCTGATGCTGGGAAAGACTGAAGGCAGAAGGAGAAAGGGACAGCAGAGGATGAAATGGTTGGATGGAATCGCCAACTCAATGGACGTGAGTTTGAGCAAGTTCCAGGAGATAGTGAAGGACAGGGAAGCCTGGTGTGCTGCAGTCCATGGGGCTGCAAAGGGTTGGACACAACTGAGTGACTGAACAACAGCAATGCTATCATCATTCTAACCCAATTGTTGTGGTCATCCTAAATATCGATTGTCAAAGGCTATAGCGATTACATATTTGTGTAGTCACAGAGATCTATGACACAAATTCCCTTCAAGGAAGGACTTGCTGCCCAGCTGCAGGGAGCTGGATTGTAGACAGCCTATATCTGGATCTATCTACCTCAGCTGCAGAGAGCTGTCTTCCTGAAGTTATGCCCTTCCTAATGCAGGCTTGGGCCTTCCTGGGTGGCTCAGTGGTAAAGAATCTGCCTGCCAACACAAAAATGAAAACAAATGCAGGCCCGACCTGCATTAAACAAGGTTGGGTACAAAGCCCTGGCCTCTTTGACCTAACGGCAGACACTCTGATGGTCAGGACTAGCTCCAGAATTTCCTACCACCAGAATTTCCCACGAAGTTGAGCATGACTTTGCTGGGTTTGCATGATGATTTTTCTTTAAAGTACAATGATTATATATGTCTCAGCATTGGTTATTCTAGGTTAATATTTTCAAAACTTGGTTTACTCTTCTCTTAGATATTTTCAATTTTCTTTCAGAAAAATTTCCTTGATTTACAGTTTTTAATATTTAGTTGCATTCATGATTTGGGTTTCTTCTTAAGGGACCACTATTATTAATATGTTGTATCTTCTTTGTGCAGGTTCAATATTTGTCACAAAATTATTTTCCTCTTCTTCCTTTTTTTTTAGATAGTTCTGAACTTACAAAATTGTTGTGTGTACTGTACAAAGATTTTTTTTTCTCCAAAGCAGTTTGGGAATAAGTTGCCAACCTGATGCTTCAGCACACCTTAATTTGTTAAATTGTACTTCCTTTTAAAAAGAACTTTGCTTAATATAACCACAGTATAACCATCAAAATCAGGAAATTAATGCTGATACATTAGCTCAGAGTACGTTAGCTCATAGTAGGTGCTAGTTTGGATTTTATTTCATGGGCACATCACTCTAATGTGCATTCAGTGCCTGTAGGTTTGCTATCCTGTTCCATTTTCTATATTTGCATATAATAACTTTCTGTGAGTTTTGAGCTCATTACTTTCCTGTTGCTCATTTTTATGTTCTGGAATTACACCTCAGTGCATTTCTGTTATTCAGTTTCAGAAGATATGGCTCAGGGTAGATTTCTAATTTTAAAGAGCTTCCTCTTTTAGTATTTTCATGTTGTGGTTAAAAATACAGTAACTTGCTCTGAGAGGTTTTCTAGATCCATTTTTCTCCTCTGCTCTCGTCTGAGCCTTCTCTTTCTTTTATCTCCATTGCCTTTATCCTGCTCAGTTTTGATTGCAGTCCTAGCAGTTCCTCCTGAGCGTGGGGCCTGCCTTAGAAGGAGTTCTTCCAGATCTATTTTGAAAGTTCTGCTCCGTCTCTTTCAGATCTTAGCAAAACTTCTTGAGTTTTTTCTTCTTTTTAGATAGCCACTGATACCATCCTCATCTTGTGGTTGGAGTGGTGGTACTTGCAATTGTACTTCAGGATTTATGGAAATATTGTTTAGTCTGGTTACAAACATTATCCTTGGGCTTTTGGTTTTACTCTTCAATTTCTCTCTCTGCTCTTTAATGCAAATGTTCAGTTTCCTAAAATTCTACAGCCACTAATTCCCATAAATTCCCTTGACCCACACATTTTAATGTGCATTATTTCAATATTATTCAGTTCTAAGTAACTTTTAATTTCCTCTTTATCTTTGAGGAAATTAAATAGAAAAGACCATGGGTCTTTTCGCCCCGAATAAATGATATTAGTTATTGATTTCTAAATTATTTTGTTCTTAGATTGTGTTCTTTAGGATGCTGATCCTTTCATCTTTTTTGAGTCTTGCTTTATTTCATCAAACTTTCAAATGTGTCACGAATGTTGAAAATAAATAACCACTCTGTAGTTCTAGAATGTACTGCTAATTGTTATTCAAATATTTCATATTCTTACTTAATTTTTGTTGGTTTGACTATCAATTACTGAAAAAATGTTTACATTCTATTTTTGACAATGCCAACATATTCAACCTTTAACCTCTATTCTGTGGTCCTCGCGTCTTCTGATACTAGCACATGTGGTTTCTTTGTGTGTGTGTGTGTTTAGAAGTTCATATTCCTTGGGATTTATCTACAGTAATTTTTGAGTTCTGAAATTTTTAATAAAATCCCATAGAGAAGATTTTCATTTGATTCTTTCAGGGACCTGGTTAGATAACTAATCTTGAGACTGCTTTAGAATATTCAACCTGGAGGTTAGTTTTCAAGGCTTACAGTTGTTGCTAATTTTGGTCCCAGACACATGTGAAGGTAAGCATGGGGTCAGGAATTCTGGCAGAAGACTTATGCCATATACTCAGAATCAAAGCCAAGACATAAAAGGATCCAATGTGGTATTGGTTTTTCCCTTAATTTATCACTTAGAATGTTGTCCTTCAGTGATGCTTGATATGTACAGGAGTTTCAGATCTGACTTGCCTCCCAACTTACATGGGCTTAGTATTCTGTTCAATGAAAGTTTAAGCTCTAGACAACTAGAGATACACGTATGCCTGTGTAAAATGCTGTCCAGAACTTTCTTGTCATTTCTAGGTTTTGATTATTTCTTTTACTTTCCCACTCACTCAGCAAAGCATTTAAATAAATTATTCAGCATCTTTAGGCATTCTAAACTTGGAGAGTATCTCCAATCTCTGCCATGTCATGGGAAACAGAAGTCCTCTATCTTGAATTTCCACAGTTGTGTTAAATTTTCTCTGTTCTCTAGTATTTTTTTTAGAAAATCTCCATGGACAACTTCTCCTTCCCTCATTCTCATATAAGGCAGGAGATACATATTCTGAAACTTTGCAGACAACAGGGTGTATGAATTGTCTGGCTGTACTCTGACCCCTAGGCTAACAGATGACTCTGCTAATCAGTTTTATAGCTGAAGAGGAGGTCAATATTCACAGTTCAAGTTGCTACAGTTTTTAACAGACTTTCATCTAGTTCAGTGTCAGTGGCATTTTCACCTATAATCACTGTCCAAGGCTCTAATATTTTAAACAAATATGGTTCAAGAAAATCTATAGTTTTTCTGGCATGTACTCTTTTCAACATTTTCTTCTGTCATGTACTGTTTTCAACATGTTTTTTCCTCTCTGACTATACCTAATTTACTTATGAGAACACCTGTTTAAATGAATATTCTACTTCCGATTTTCCCAAATCTCCCCTTTATTCTCATCCTCCTTTCCTGTCCATTTTTGTCATTATAATTTTTTTAAGTGGTTCAGTAGCTTTTCCCAATATAGTCACAGGTATCATTTTCATAACTGATGAAACTATATCTGCCTTTCTATGAATAGAGGAAGATGGTTGAATTTAGAACAGTTTCTTAGGAAATCTCAAAGTATATTACCGCATGCCCTAAAAGAATGTTTTCTTATTTTCTGATTTATGAAAACTCTAAGCCTTCACTAGATCAAGGGATTATGATGTAACTTTTTCTTCAGGTGTTCTATTTCATGAAGTTAAATGAAACCTGTATGCTGTGAAAAGAAAACCACACAGGATTCATTCCTCCATTTTGTTCCATTTCCTTGATGCTTAGGGATTCTTCTTAGAGTTGGTTTACATTGCCCATCATTTTTAGTTTTAGTTTAGTTGGGGTACTTTTCCTGGTCTTCCAGTGGTATTTATGTCATCGGCATACCTTGAAAAGCTGTATTGGAATGTGTACACATTTTCAACAAGAGATGCCCTTCCTCGGCTTTTACAAATTACCTGAAAATATGATTCTTTCACTCAAAGCTCCCATCTTCCATACTTCTAGTAAGTTGGTAAGTATTTCCAAAGGAGGCTAGGACCCTTGTATGCTTCCCTAGTATGCCGAAGGAGTCCAAATATTTGGGGTCAGATTTGAGAGTGGTAACTGCTTTGCCCTGGTCTCTTGCAATAATGTATATGAGTTGAAGGGGAAGAATCAGCTCAACTGTCTGTGGTCTTGGGAAAATATTCAGATATGCAGATGACACCACCCTTATGGCAGAAAGTGAAGAAGAACAAAAGAACCTCTTGATGAAAGTGAAAGAGGAGAGTGAAAAAGTTGGCTTAAAGCTCAACATTCAGAAAACAAAGATCATTGCATATGGTCCCATCACTTCATGGTAAATAGATGGAGAAACAGTTGAAACAGGGGCAGACTTTATTTTGGGGGGGGTTCCAAAATCACTGCAGATGGTGACTGCAGCCATGAAATAAAGAGACACTTACTCCTTGAAAGAAAAGTTATGACCAACCTAGACAGCATATTAAAAAGCAGAGGTCCATCTAGTCAAGGCTATGATTTTTCTAGTGGTCATGTATGGATGAGTTGGACTATAAAGAAAGCTGAATGCAGAAAAATTGGTGCTTTTGAACTGTGGTTTTGGAGAAGACTCTTGGAAGTCCCTTGGACTGCAAGAAGATCCAACCAGTCCATCCTAAAGGAGATCAGTCCTGGGTGTTCACTGGGGACTGATGTTGAAGCTGAAACTCCAATACTTTGGCCACCTGATGTGAAGACCTGACTATTTGAAAAGACCCTGATGCTGGGAAAGATTGAAGGCAGGAGGAGAAAGGGATGACAGAGGATGAGATGGTTGGATGGCATCACCGACTCGATGGACATGAGTTTGAATAAACTCTGGGAGTTGGTGATGGACAGGGAGGCCTGGCATGCTGCAGTCCATGAGGTCACAAAGAATTGGACATGACTGAGCAACTGAACTGAACTGAACAACCCCCTTCTCCCTCAGCCCTCAACCCCTGGTCCACTTCCCTCAACATGGATCCCAATGTTCAAAACTCCCTTTGTATTAGGTTTCCTCCCAATGACTATTCCTTCTCCTTCTCCTATTACTGAAGTCCTTGAATTTCTTATCAGTTTTTCATAGTTTCAGAAATCTCTCATACAGTTGCTGGATTATGGGACAAAGCTAAAACAGAGAAGCCCTTGAAGACTGAGCATAGCCTTTGGGTGGGTCAGATTTCCTTTCGCCGTCAGAATTAAGTCCAGTAAACTCTTCTTCAATCTTCTGAGACAACAAGGCAAATCAAGATTTCTCGTGTGCATTTCACAACGTTTCTACTACTCACTAAATGACTGTATTGCCTCCAGGCCAAACCAATGATTCCTGCATCAGTCCACCTGGATAAATAGCATTATAGGCATCCAGAATCCTCAAAATGATTAACATTGTCTGCCAAGCACATGTATTTTAAGTACCCCACTCAGATTATTAACAAATGAACTTTTCCTTACTAAATAAATAACTATGGAAATAGCCAGGCATGGGTGTTCTCAACATTGTATGCTAAATGGCAGAACCAAATAATTTTAGTTTAGCAAACTAACTTAGGTATGATTGTATAGATGTCAGTTTTAGGACAGTTTTCAGTGTTGGGCTAAAGGGTTCTGTCATTGGGCCTACTTATTCAAACTTTCAGATGATTCAAAACTAGAAAGCGCCACTAATTTGTGGACTGACAAACTATGACTCAGTGAAGAAACAAGAATGATGGCCTGAAACAAATAAAAGGAGGAGAGAGATTTTTAACTAATAATAAATTGATTTGCATTTAGATTAAAATATTTAGTTGCTTGATATAATAGTCTAATTCAGGAAAGGCCTAATTGATAGTTTCTGTGAAAATATCTCAAAGTTTAAATTTATCAGAAACTAAATATTAATCACTTATGTAATCTGATGTTTTTTTTAAAAAATCTGTAATGCTATCACCCTAAATCCAGACAAAAGGAAATTTTTAACCTTCTGACCTCCACACTATTAGAACCTTCCTAGGGTAGCATCCATGTAATGCATTTGGAAAACACTGGAAAATGTGAATATCCTCAGAGAAGAGCACCTGGATTGTAAACGATCTAGATATTGTTACAGGAGAAATAATCAGAAGAACCATGTTATAGAGGTTGAAAAGGGCTTCCCTGGTGGCTCAGACAATAAAGAATCCACCTATATCCAATCCACAAAGAGCCGGCTTGGATCCCTGGGTCAGGAAGATCGCCTGGAGAAAGGAATGGTTGGAAAAGAGAATATCTCTATCTTTAAATATTTAAAGTGCTGACAAATGAAAGCAGGAGAAGATTTATCTCTCTCTGTTCTATTTCACAAAACTTGGGCCAATGAAACAAAGTTTTGGGGAGTTAGACTTACTTCAACTTGTAAAAGGACGTCAAATCAATTTCAGATGTGCCACAATGGAATGGGTTGGTTACCTCGATAAAATTGTGAGCTTTTTATTGTTAGAATTATTTGAGAAGAGTCTGGATGACCCTACAAAATAATTTGTGGGGGTGGTGAGAGTTGGATTAAATGACCTCCAATCTTAAGAAGCTATGTTTTTAAAATTATTTCCCATTAAGATTTTAATGACTAATATATATAGTATGATACCAGATGACAGAAACAATGACTAATGACACCACACCATTCATTATCACCATCATTATCACAGGCTATAATGAGAGATAAAATTTTTGCCTGGGGTAGGGCAAGGAGGGTATTCTTAGTGCTTTTTCACCTAGGCAATATCATCATTATATAAGACTGGCTTCAATTTGCATGCTTGAGTGCATCAGTATCTTAATAAGATATTGGAGAGAGGAAGCAAAGGAAGGGAGGAAATTTTATCCTATGAAGCGTAATCATGCACCTTTACATGTATTATTTCCATTTAGTCCTTGTGACAACCAAGAACAACAGAAAGTATTACACCCATTTAACAAATAAAGACACTTGGACAAAGTAAGAGCCCTAGGTTACTCAGCAAGTAAGTGAGGCTTCCCAGGTGGCTCAGTGGTAAAAGAACCTGCCTGCCCATGCAGGAGACGTGGGTTCAATCCCGGAGAAGGAAATGGCAACCCATTCCAATATTCTTGCCTGGGAAGTCCCATGGACAGAAGAGCCTGACAGGCTACAGTCCCTGGGGTCACAGCAGACTTGGACATGACTTAGCAACTAAACAACAACAAAGTGAGGATTACAACATAGTGACAAAGAGAGAAAAGAGGATACATTGGCTTTCTCAAAGTCCTTTTACGGAATAAAAAATCTCTGAGCTGGAAAAATCTCTAGAGGTTCTTGATTCCAAACACACAGCAGCAGCACGAAGTCCTTAGCCTTGAGGAACTGGGTATGTGCACTTGGTCTGAAGGTCAACCCACTGAGAGAAGAATGGAGTTGACTTTTAAAACATAATGATTCTGCCCTCCTCAACCCCTTCCACCTAGTTTAGATCAGGTTCCTGCTGTGGACACCCAGTACAGGTTAGTGGGTACCTGGCCTTGAGGGCAGAGACCCTGAGAGACTTCCCCTCTAGTATCCTTGTATTATTCACCACTGGCCTCTGAAACCAGATGGAGCCCCAGGCTAAATTTTAGTCCTTTCCAGTTCAGGGAGCCAGTGAGCTGTCTCTGTTCCAACCACTCCACAGGCCTGCACCCCAGGGAGCAGGGCTCAGTGGGAAAGAATGTATTCCTAATGTCCATGTCGTCAATTCCATTCCTTTCTCTCAACTTCCTGACTGGGCTGTAGATGCTTCCAATCTGCCTCAGAGAGAAGGCTCCAAGATGAAGTGTTTCCTGCCCCATAATCTCCTCCCGTTTCCGCAGGCAGTCCAGGAGCAGTCCAGCCAAGGAGCCAGGGCAAGCAAGAAACTCATGTGGCCTCTTGCTGTGATTCACTGGCCTCTCATTTCCTAGTTAGTGACACATCCTGGCACAAAAATCCATTTTTAATCTTCATCACATCTTTTAAGAAGAGCCCAGTGAAAGATATTTTGGCATGAGAAAGACAGAAAATAATAATAAGAGAGGAAGGAGAAAGAGAACTCTCTTGGTCTCCAGAATCCTTCAGAGTTGAGGTCAAGAGCAGGTGGCACTAGCTCTCCAAATTCTAAAGTAAAAAGCTCTGCAAGTTCTCCAATGATGGTACCAGTGCAGCTCTCCCAGCTCCTACCACACTGCATTCTCTGTAAAGAATACAAAGTTGTGTAAGGCAGTTGTCCTGCCCATAAGGCTCAAGCCTCATGGCAGAGCCTTCTCGAACTCCCCAGATCACAATAGCACCTTCTGCTATCATATCATAGCACTTGACCTCTTCCCATCAAGTCTCACACTGAAATGCATTTCTTCTAATGTCCCTCACTGCACTAGAAGTTCATAAAATCCAAGAACTGTATTTTAATCATCTTTACAGCCACAGAGCAGCTAGCGTAGAGCCTGCCTTGCAATAAATGCTCAATAAGTATGAAATGAATGCAGTCTTATTGGGGAGATAGAATAAATTACACGCATATCATTATATGTCAGAATAAATGAAAAGTGCATGCCAGGCAGTATAAGTGTAGCATAAAGGGGCAGAACCCCAGGTGGTGAATCAGCTCGCTTGGCTCTCATCCCAGCTCAGGCATTATTAGTTGTATGAATTTGAATAGGTTGCTTCCTCTTTTTGGACCTTGCCAACCCAGGCATCCAAGCTTCCATGTCTGCCAAATTCAGGGGCTGACAAAAGATTTCTGGAAACTCTTCCAGAAAGAGGTTCAGAGATGACGAACCCCTAAGGGATAGGCATAAAAGGTCTGTGTGAACTCCCTGTGTTCCCGGAGCCCAATCCTGAACTTCCCCATCTGGAGGGAGGGCTACCCCTCAGGATGATAGTTCTAGTTTCCTTGCCATGAGGAACTGATGGGTCTCGAGTAGAGAAAACCTGAGCAAATTTCTGCCCCAACAGGCTTCTCTCCACACCACACCAATACTTTGTTTAAGAAAGAAAACAAGTTGTCTGGCCTTCTAAATTCCTAAATATACTTTTTCCACCATTTTGAAAATTAGGACATCTGCCCATTCCACGTTGTGAAGCACTAAGGAAGCTACAATTACATCTGCAATTGTATCCATCCCCAGGTCATGTTTCACCTGCCTATGGGATGGCAGTTCATTAGGAGATGCTGCATGTAAACCTCAGACTCTGTTGTAACTGTGATTGATCTACATGTTTTCTATGTAGAAGATACCCTCCTTAACATAGAAATGAACAAAAATAGAAACTGAGTAGCTCTGGGTTCCTTCTATAGTTTATTAACATTTCACCAGCCGCCCCAAGAAGTGGGCCTGTGGCTCATTTGATCTTCCTTTTCTTCTGATCATAGTTTTTAAAGCAGGGTTTTTGGTTTTTTTTTTTTTCCTTGTTCTCAGCACTATTTGAAAACTTCATTTCCTTCAGCAGTTTTGGAATTGTGACGTTCTTGTTACAAGTCTGCTAACATTGGGTAGATCACTTCCTTGCACGTCTCTTGACGTGCCCTTGGAAGACTGAACGCAAAGAGAGCTACTATGACAACTACATCATTTCTAAAGTTTGTTTCCCGTTTTCTTCCTTATCAGGTTCATTTGTAGTTGAATCATCACAATTATAATTTTTGTATTCTCCCAGTCTTTTAAATCAGTGCTCCTCAGAGCCCTGGATTTACATCTGATTTTCTATGACATTTGCTTCCCTAGATCTAGGGATGGTACCAGGATTCCCATTCTTGGCTACTTCTATCTAAGACTATATCGCCTCCCCTCCCCTCCTCTCCACCCCCACCCCCACACCACCACACACACAAAAAGTTTTCTGTTATTTCCCTGTCTTCAAGATCAGCTGTTCTTTATTGATCATCTTTGAGTCTAGAGATTGGAAGAACTCTCCCAAATTCAAAACCATGGCAGTCTCTGTGGAGAAAGCGGGGAACACAACTGAGGTGGGGATTTAAAAGATTTACTTAATCTAAAGAAAGTTTACTTCTCCAATAAATGTCTAGAGCAAATATCTCAAAACAGTAATACTTCTTAACTCTGAGGTTAGCCAGTACATTCATTTTTGTTAGATGATTCTTGGTGTTTTCGCATACATTTTTAAAAAAATAATACATTAAAAAAATGAAGTCCAAAACGACCTTTTACCTTATTTTACCTCATAAAGTAATACTGGAATTGATCAGAGTCTCTGCTTTTTCAGATATTTCAGCATCACCTTTTGGGGTATGTACCCCACAGTTGCATATCTACATAGCTCCAAAGGAACTGCGTCTATCTCCCTCCTTCTCCTCATGTTGGGAGGGAAAAGGAGAGAGATAGAAGGATCTTCTGTCTCATTCATGTGATCCTTAACACTCATTTTTTTTTTTTATTATTGTTTTTGCCATACATTGTCATGATATCACCATGGGTTTACATATGCTTCCCCTCCGGGTCCCCCCTTCCTCCTCCCTCCCCCCCGGGAAATCTCGCTGCACCAGTCCCGAGCATCAATCCTGGGCTGGCGATTGATTAGACACATGACAATTAACATGCTTCAATGCCCTTCTCCCATCTCATCCCACCCTTACCCTCATCCACAAAGTCCACAAGTCTATTCTATACATCTGCGTTCCATTTGTTGTCTCCCATGTTGGGTTCTCATTACTGTCTTTCTAAATTCCATATATATGTGTTAATATACTGTATTGTTGTTTTTGCTTCTGGCTTACTTCACTCTGGATAATGGGCTCCAGTTTCGTCCATCTGAGTAGAATTGCTTCAAATGAATTTTTTTTTAATGCTGAGTAATATTCCATTGTGTATATATACCACAGCTTTCTTATCCATTCGTCAGTTGATGGGCATCTAGGTTGCTTCCATGTCCTGGCTATTGTAAACAATGCAGCTGTCTTCCTTCTCAGAATATATTCCTTTCTGACTTTCATCTTGCTTTGTTCCTTCCATCCTATCTTCAGCACAGAAGTCATTTATTCTTTTTAATAAGTTGGGACATAATGATGCATTACCCAGGTCCTTTGCCCTTTTCTCCTACAAGTCACATGGTTTTACATAGAGCCCACATCAGTGAGGATGACCTCTCTATGACTGCTAGCTAAGAACAAATTTACAAGGAGAACTGTCCTGAATCCTAAACTATTATCTGGGGAGGTAGCAGGAGGTCACTGGACACCTGGAAGTGTGTCCTGCCTCCCACCCACCATTGCCTTCCAAGGTAAAGGACAGAGAAAGGGAAGGTAGAAGGGCACAAGGACCAATGCAATGGCCTTTATAGTTTTCCCAATGTCAGGTCTGTATGGACACACCATAAAATAGAAGTCATTAAACTAAGCTAAGAACCACATTGACAAAATTTATGAAGGAAGTTTTATATGCAAGATGTACAGTGGAAATGAAGTCATTAAACAACAAACACTTAGCCTACTTCAGCGGGTGAAGAGGAGAGACTTGATGGCACACAGAAAAAAACAAAAGAAATGGGAGAAAATGAAGGTAGCATCATTCAGTCCTGAATTCATTCTCTTCTTAAAAAGCAGAGTCCTACAAATAAACATATTTACAATATAGAAACAGAGTCATAGACATAGAAAACAAACTTACAGTTACCAAGGGGAAAAGGGGTGAGAGGAATAAATTGAGAAATTGGGACTGACATATACACATTGCTATATATAAAATAGATAACTAATAAGAACCTACTGTATAGCACAGAGAACTCTTCAATACTCTGCAATGACCTATATGGGAATAGAATCTAAAAGAGTGGATATATGAATATGTATAACAGTTGGGAGTTCTTAGTTCACATACTGTTGAAGCCTAGCTTGGAGAATTTTGAGAATTACTTTGCTAGTGTGTGAGATGAGTACAATTGTGCAGTAGTTTGAACATTCTTTGTCATTGCCTTTCTTTGGGATTGGAATGAAAACTAACCTTTTCCACTACTGACTTTTCCAAATTTGCTGGCATACTGAGTGCAGTACTTTAACACCATCATCTTTTAGGATTTGAAATTGCTCAGCTGGAATTCCATCATCTCCACCAGCTTTGTTCATAGTGATGCTTCCTAAGGCCCACTTGACTTTGCACTTCAGGATGTCTGGCTCTAGGTGAGTGATCACACCACCGTGGTTACCTATGGTCAACATGACACCCAAAAGAGAACAGAGATAGAGACCCCATTCTAGAATCCACCAGAAAAATACTTCTTAATCACTCCTGGCTCAGGATTTCACTAGTACACTACAGAGCACAGGGGTGGGGTAGGGGGTGGGGGTTGTAGTAAATATCAGAACCAGAAACATACTACTCTTTTTTTTTAACTTAATAATTGTGTGTTTGGGGATATACAACATGTACATTCACCATGTTCTTAAATTTACTGCTTAATAAATTTGACATGGTTCATTATGTCATGTATTGTCAGCTCCTATCAACTCATCTTCTTATAACTTTGAAGTCAGTATAAAAAAGCTTGAGGAGATGATGTTAAGGAATATCTGAAATTACTGTCTTGCATTCAGGGCTGTTGTTACCATCTTTCTAAATTCCATATGTATGTGTTAATATAGTGTATTGGTGTTGTTCTTTCTGACTTACTTCATTCTGTATAATAGACTCAAGTTTCATCCACCTCATTAAAACTGATTCAAATGCATTCTTTTTTACAGCTAAGTAATATTCCATCGTTTATATGTACCACAACTTCCTTATCCATTCATCTGCGGATGGATGTCTAGCTATTGTAAACAGTGTTGCAATGAACACTGGGGCCCCGTCCCAAACCCCCCTCCCACCTTCCTCCCCATCCCATCCCTCTGCGTTGTCCCAGTGCACCAACTTTGAGTGCCCTGTTTCATACACTGAACGTGGACTGATCATCTATTTCACATATGGTAATATACATGTTTTAATGTTATTCTCTCAAATCATCCCACCCTTGCCTTCTCCCACAGAGTCCAAAAGTCTGTTCTCTACATCTGTGTCTCTTTTGCTATATTCGTGTCAATGTATGGCAAAAATCACCACTATATTGTAAAGTAATTAGCCTCCAATTAAAATAAATAAATTTTTAAAAAATGAAATAAATAAACATCTGAAATTGACCCCACTGACATTTACAGGGAAGACAGTAGTGCCAAGAGAAGAAAGCTCAGCAAACCTGCCACTCTTAAATAATCCTTACCTGGGTGATCCACATGTGACACTAAATAGAATACTGAACCATTTAAAGTTAACTTTCTACCCAGATGGCATTTATAATATAATTGGAAGAGGATGCATTATTATTATATAAAATGATGAATAGTAAGAGCTAAAAATAACATTTAAGATATCATGAAACAATATATGATTTATTGCTAACTGAACATGATTGCTATAGGATATCAGAAATGAAATACAGAAATAAGAAAAGAATTAAATAAATGGAGAGATGTCTCATGTTCATGGATAGAAAGATAATATTGTTGAGATATTAGTTATTCCTGGTTGATCTATAGATTCAATGAAGTCCCAGTCAAAATCCCAGCAAGTTATTTTATGGATACCAGCAAATTTATATGGAGAGACGAAAGACCCAGATTAGCCAATATAGTAGTGAGAACAGCTACCCCAACCTCAAAACTTATTGTAAAGCTATAGTAAACAAGACAGTATGTTAGTGAATGGATAAACAAATAGATCAACATAATGGAATAGAGAGCCCTGAAATAGTCCTACATAAATATAGTTAATTGATATAAAGGAGCAAAGGTAATATAGGAGTGAAAATAATTCCTTCAACAACTGATACTGGAATAAATGGACATCCACATGCAAAAACTGAATCTAAATACAGATCTTATACCTTTCAGAAAAATTAATTTAGATGGATCATAGACCTTAATGTAAAGCACAAAACTCTAAAACTACTATAAGATAACATAGGATAAAACCTAAATAACCTTGGATATGTTGACACCTTAGACATAACACCAAAGACAGAATCCTTAAAAGAAATAATAAGCTAGACTTCATTAAAATTAAAAACTTCTGCTCTGCAAAAGACAATATCAACAGAATGATAAGACAAGCCCCACACTAGGAGAAAATGTTTCCCAAAGACATATATGATAAAGGACTGTTATCTAAAATATACAAAAAACTCTTAACATTCAATGATAAGAAAACAACTTGATTTGAAGTGGGTCAAATACTTTTAACAGATAACTTGTCAAAGAAGATATACAGATGGCAAAGGAGCATATGAAAAAATGCTCCACATTCATGTCATCAAAGAAATGCAAGTTAAACCGACAAGGATATAATAGTATGCACCTATGAGAATGGCCAAAATCCAGAACTGACAACACCAAATGCTGATGAGGATATCGAGTAGCAGGAATTGCTGGTGAGAATGAAAATGGTTCAGCCACTTTATAAGAATGATGGGAAGTTTCTTACAAAAGTAAACATACTCTTACTATACAATCTAGCAATCCACACTTCCTGGTATTTCAGTCAGTTCAGTTCAGTCGCTCAGTCATGTTCAACTTTTTGTGACCCCATGAACTGTAGCACGCCAGGCCTCCCTGTTCATCACCAACTCCTGGAGTCTTCCCAAACCCATGTCCACTGAGTCGGTGATGCCATCCAACCAACTCATCCTCTGTCATCTCCTTCTCCTCCTGCCCTCAATCTTTCCCAGAATCAGGGTCTTTTCAAATGAGTCAGCTCTTTGCATCAGGTGGCCAAAGTATTGGAATTTCAGCTTCAACATCAGTCCTTCCAATGAACACCCAGGACTGATCTCCTTTAGGATAGACTGGTTGGATCTCCTTGCAGTCCAAGGGACTCTCAAGAGTCTTCTCCAACAACACAGTTCAAAAACATCAATTCTTTTTTTTTATTTTTTTTTTATTTTTTTTACTTGTTTTTGCCATACAATGTCATGATATCACCATGGGTTTACATATGCTTCCCCTCCGGAACCCCCCCTCCCTCCTCCCTCCCCCCCGGGAAATCTCGCTGCACCAGTCCCGAGCATCAATCCTGGGCTGGCGATTGATTAGACACATGACAATTAACATGCTTCAATGCCCTTCTCCCATAACATCCCACCCTTACCCTCATCCACAAAGTCCACGAGTCTATTCTATACATCTGCGTTCCTTTTGTTGTCTCCCATGTTGGGTTCTCGTTACTGTCTTTCTAAATTCCATATATATGCGTTAATATACTGTATTGTTGTTTTTGCTTCTGGCTTACTTCACTCTGGATAATGGGCTCCAGTTTCGTCCATCTGAGTAGAATTGCTTCAAATGAATTTTTTTTT